>WEIV01017101.1:22472-56014 GCA_013390005.1 Calyptomena viridis
TCCTGCGCGCCGCGGTGCGGGGGCGTTCCGCAGGTGGGGTGGTGCGGGTGTCGCCTGCAGTCACCTCACGTGAACCAAGAAGTGATTTAAGGGAATGCTTGGAGTTGTTCGGTCAGCACTGCAGGAAGAAGCATCTTTTCGATTAGTTTGTTACTGTCTCCTTGGTGGTTTACATGCTGTTAGATGTTTAATAAAAGGTCTTTTTTTTTCCTTTTTTTTTTTCCAACAGCAGTGTTAATTGCCGTTCTCTGGTTTTGCAAAGTTTTAGCTGAAGAGCATGATTTCCCTATTCTGTACTTCCCAGAGCTTGTGACATTTCGCTGGCATCCATTAATGCTACAGCAAGAACATCTTGAGTCCTTGGTCAGTTCTCTGGTGCTCTCTGAAATAGAAATGGCTTACTTGAGAACAGAAAGGAAAGGCTTGGGTCATTTCTGCATGTTCTGTGAAGTGGTGGAAAAAGCTGTGTGGTGAAAGTACTTCACGCTGTGAGGAGGGACACAAACTGGATTTTCTCTCATGCCCTTGGTGTGCTCCTTTCCTTTCGGAGTTGGGTACCATACTGTAGAAGAAGCTGTGCTAGAGGAAGGATAGTTACTGATCTAGGCCTCAGGAGTTTGGTGCTCACTTAGTAATGCTGCTTACCATTTTTATGTGTGAGACAGGCATAAACGACTATGCTCATCTGTATCCCAGAGTCCCATTTGTAAAACAAGGCTGTGGATTTCCAAATCTCTCTAAGGATAAGATCATGTGTCTGTTTGGACTGTCTGTATTGCAGGGTGACTAAAGGCCTATTAAACTCTCCTGATACACAGCTATATATTGTAGGTCAATCTCTACGTATATGAGTATATAATTTGATCAAAATTTAAGACTTTTAAAAAGGATCAAATGTGATGTTACTTTCCTTTATTTTCAGGCAAGAAATATTTGTGTTTGAAGTACAGGTCAACTTTTTTCTTGTTCATTAGCTCCCATCAGCTTTGCCAGGCTTCCAAGGAAATCAGTCTTCTATGGAACCATTGCTCTCAGGTGGAAACATGCTTGTGTCCCTCTAGAAAGCTCATTTCGGTTACATTATGTTGCACTTGTCATATTACCAATAATTAAACACGGCTTTTTTTTTTCCTTCCTATTGATCAGTTGCTGAAGTAAAAGAAACCTCTATCATCCCCATGCTAACTGTTGACATGGAAAACAAGGAAAATGGTTCTTTGGATGTCAAGAAGTAAGTGAATTCAATGTTCCTTTTATGTAAACAGCACATGGATTTTGAATGTAGTTTTTATTTGACTTAATGTGGTTGGCAATGGTGGGTGTCTCCATCTTTGCTCATTTCAAATCCTCCCTGTTCTCAATTATTTTTATTGTATTTCAGCTTTGAAATAGAGGAGTCTAGGGCACTGAGTTGCTTAAAAGTGGTATGTGGAAGGACTGTATAGCAATGGAGAGATATAGAAGCTAGTAACTTAAGTTGGGGGTATGTCTTTCCCCGTGGATTTTTTTCCTCTCATCCAGAGATTAAAGTGGTAGCACTGTAACCAATATTCTACCTCTGCTCACCTGTCTGCTAATGGCTCATGGAGAGTGCCTAATAGAGAGAGGTGTCCAGTGTGGAAGTCTCCTCTCTGTCTCATTCAGAGACATATATGCCCTTGTCTGCTGACAGCTTACTTGTCTAGGGCTGAGAAGTATCAGCAGCATATCACTTTGGTGTCAGTTCTCTTCTGAAACAGAAATTCTAATCCGTGTATTGGAGAAGCCCTAAACTGCTGGGTTTTTACTTCAGAGCTGAGGTGAGAATAAGACAGAGACATGGTGTGCTCTGCTCTGCTGCTTTCTTTTGTGTGGTAAACTGCAGGTTAAGGGATAAGAACTGTTTTGTAGGCATTTACTTATCCTTAAAGGTCAGAAAATCTTAGATTAGGATTAGCAGTTCTGAATAAAATTATGATCTGAGAAGTGAAGTTCTGTCTGGAAAACTCTGGCCTTGCAGCTTTAGGGTTATAGAAGCCATGCTGAGATAGATGTACACATATGTACATACACTAAAAGAAAAAAACCCAAACAAACCACAAAGAAAGGTACTAGAGTGAGTTCTTAGTCTGTCCTCTCAAACTGCAACACTTCTGCGCACCTGGACCTCATTCTTCTCCTTCAGATCTCTGCTATGTAAGCTGTCCAAGAAAACATGACAATGCTTAGGCTACCAGGCACTGGAGTAATATCAATAATAATAATAATGGTCACTCCAGGATGCTAATAAAACACCTGGTTCTGGCACAGCATCAGTAGCTCTGATGGCAGCCATTAAAATCAGCATCCTTCCCCTCCACTTGAGATGCTGACTACACCACGCCAACATAAAGAGCATTTTCCTATTCAGTGACTATGAATGGATTATTGTGTATGTCCCTCAGTAGCCACCTTCAGCTGACAATCTGGCTTCTACAATGAGTAGTCTGGTGGGAGGAAAAGAGAGACAGTCAAAGCAAGGACAGTTCACGTTAAATAATTTTCCTCAAGGCTTGGGTGATAAAGGCTCAAATACTGATTGCTGAGGTGGCTTTTTAGAATGGTTGGGAGTTGTAACTAAACTGATCTCATGCTGTGGTTCTAGATGATTATATATAGTATGTTTGTGTGCATATCTGCAAAGGAAGTATTTGACACTTCCTTGAAGTGGTTATAAATAGCTTGGATAAAATCTGTTTGTTCTCGGTTATATTCTTTCAGACCTTGCTGCTTCTGCCACATGATGGCAATAAAGGCACAGGGACAGTGGTGAAAAGCAGACAAGCCTAATCTTTGTTCATTGTCAGTGTATCTAGTATCTCATTTCAAAGCCTAAAATGCCAGTCCTCTTAAGATTTTACAGCATCCAGCATGTCAGGCATAAAGCAGTGTACCACTAAGCTATGCATATATAGCATATATTCCCTTTTCTTGTCTAAAGAATAGAGCCATGTCAACAGCAAGGCAGAGGAGACTATTAAAGTCTAGAAGCTAAATGAGCATTTGTGTGGGTAAATGGGTTAAAATCCATCCAGCCTCCAGCAGTCTGCCACATGCCTTCCAGTCTTCTGCAGCTGTAGCTGTGGAAATTGGCTCCACTTGAGGTCTAGCATGATGCTATTCCTTGAGGCAGGAACGTCCAGCTATTTCCTGTGATTAGTTAATGACAGATACTGGCCCTGAAATCATTGCAGTTGAGCCAAGTATGGAGCTGGACCAAGATGTACTTCCCTACTGATAAAAGAAGAGCTACAAGAAAAACTAATGCCCCTGGGCTGAGATACAAAATTGTGGGAAGGAGAGTCTGGGACCATACTGAACTTGAAATTACAGTGTTTGGAGAATTAAGCAAATTACAGTTAGGAGGTATTTTTACAAATTGAACCTTTATTTGCTGTTTAGGAAGAATTAAATGCAATATCTTATAGGATTTTTTTTTTTAAATACTGAGTTGTTGGGGTTTTGTTTGTTTATTTTTAATTTTAAGTAGAAGATGAGTCATTGGAAGTGATAGTCTACATCTTAGGGAAAATGCAAAAATTTAGATATTCTTCCAATTCTGCTTTTATAAAAACACGTAGATTTTTTGTGTGGTGTTTTTCATGTTTTACTTCTTAGGCCTCAGTATGTGCACTATGCCAAAAAAAACTTAATTGGCAGGCATTCTTTGAGTTCAAAAAAAGGGAAAAAAGTGCCGTTCTGATAAGGCCAGATAGTCCTATTTTCAATTTTGCCAAGTGTTGCTTTCTATGCAATCACAATCAGTAAAGCAATTCATGAAGTAGGTCATTATGTGATAAGCAAAAGTAAGAAACTCTGGTCCACATTGCTCTGGGATGTGATAAGTGAAAGAAACTGCTTTTAGAAGGCCAAATGCAGCACAGATTGTGGATGAGTCCCTACAGACAGATTTTGTTGCCATATTGACAGGTATGTTTCAGGAGTCAGGGGAGATGCAAAACCCATTGTTTCACGAGTCCTCCTTCCCAGGGCTCAGATAATTGTAGAAATCGGGGTGTCACGGAAAACAGTGATGAGAATCACCCTGTGTGATTCTGTTTGGCTGGTTTGAAAAAATGATAAGCCCTTAATTCACCCAGTTATTTTGCTGAAAGACATACAAGTCCAGGCAAGGCAGAGGTGGTGTCAGTTGAAAAAGAAAAATTCAGAGGACAGAACAAAAATGGTGTCAGCAGACTATAATCTGTGTTTCTTTTCCAGCTGGTGCTGTTGAAATCAAAGTCCTGCTTCTAAGCTTCAGACCTGAAATGGACAGGATTCTGACATCTGCCCTGATCTGTGCATTTTCTTCATTAGTGTTAAGCTTGCAGAACAGTGGGAAATGTTTGGCATGAACTTCAGGACTTCTAGTTAGAGAAACATGTTAAAGAAGCTCTTTGATGTCTTGCTCTTCATCCTCATTAATGGCAATAGAAAAGGCAATCGAGCTCACTGTGTGTCTCTTACAACAAGAATTTTCAGATAACCTTTGTGTGTCTTTGTGATACGGTGATTACAGTTTGAGGAAAAGAAATGCAGGAAAAAGATAGTAGTATGAATGGTTGGTTGGTTTTGTTCCTGTGGAAAAGAATTGCCTGAGGTTAATCACAGAAGGAATTAATTCTGACTGTGTTTAATAGATGTAATCTCGGAATCATAGCTATTGAAAAAATCCATAGATTTTTCCAAAGATGAGTCAAAAAACAGTTCTGGAAAATTTTCTATACTGAGAATCAATGCAATCATTTGGTGCCTCTTGTGTTTTGTTTTGTTTGGGTTTTAGTAGTTGTTGTTTTACAAGGTAAAGGTGGTTACCAGTCATTTCTAGCCACCTTACAAGGAAGTACAGTCTCATCTAGGAATAGAATAATTACATACATTTCTTTAGGTCCTTGCTAGCTGAAAACAAGCTGTAGGCTTGAAAGACAGGAATTTGGTATCAGTTATGGCAGTCTTCATTCTCCAGCAACAAAGGCAGCAGACTTGCAGGAAGATCCTGACTGATTACCTTTGGCTGATTGAAGATTTATGTATTTTCTTATTTTCTGAATTTTCAATTGTCCTCAGCATTAGGTCTTTGAAATGGAAAAGGAGTGGCTGTTCTATATTGGGGTGGAGGGAAGTGTGTCAAAGAATACTTTTCCTGAAGAAACAAGGAAGGAGGGGATGTACTTGAGATACGCACAAAGAAGCAGCAGGTGTTTAGTGATTACTTGTCTGGATTTGCACTTTGCAGTTCAGTAGAGAACGGGAGACCTCTGGATCCTGCTGACTGGGCTGTTACTGATGTTGTGAATTATTTCAGAACAGCTGGATTTGAAGAACAAGCCAATGCTTTTCAAGAACAGGTAAATCTGTTATCAAACGCCTTCTGACTGCCACCAGTTTCTTATGTTGCACATTTTTGCCATGGACCTGGTTATATACCATAAAATGGGAGTGAAAACTCCACATTCACGGGGGAATTTGAGTCTGTTACTGTATGACAATCCATGGGATTATGATCTCTGAGTAATAATATTGGTCTACAAGCTGTGGATAATGGGTTGGAGTTTGTTTAAAATAGTCATTAGAAAGGTTAGATTAGAAATCAAAACAAATTTTCTGGCTTGAGCTCAGTCTCCCTATACAACCCACTCAGTGTCACTGTCTTTAATAGTGAATAGTAATTCCCTTCTTTCTTAGTGTGTTGTGCAAATACACTCATGGGTACTTATACAACCCAGGGCTCCTAAGCAACAAGTTGTTTTTGAAGGCCAAGGGTGAAAAAGTTATTGGCAGCTTTGCAGGGACACTGTGCATCTCACACGAAATAATGTTGTTGGTCAGGTTAATGTTGCTGACCTTCAGCACCATGTCTTTCAAATCCCATCTGATCCTAAGTGATGAATTTAACAAAGTGTCTAAATTTAATTCTTTGTTCTTGGGGTTGAAAAGTCTGCTTTTGGGTGATTCTCTGGCAAATTGCAGAGGAAGGCTCTTTCTGCAACTGCTACTCATTTTTCAAAAATTGAAGATGGGTAAACAGGCCAAAAAAGAAAATGTTTGTGTGTCCATTCCTTAATACCAGCATTCATGTCTCCTCAACAGCCCTAGAAATGTGGCTTAAAAAAACACAGGCAAAGTAATTGTGGCCTCTGGGAGTTTTTTCCTTACACTGACAGACATCTCTGACTTTCATCAAATATCTTAAGCTTTCTGCACCTCAGCTGGCTTGTCGATAATACTGCAGTAATTGCTACTGATCTTGCAGCAGCAAGGTGAGGCTAATTCATGAGTTTTGGCAAAGGAATTGGCAACAACCTTATGGAAAGCAGTGTAGAAGTAGAGAAAGGTTTTATTGGTATTCTGCAGTGAGGGCAAATGGCTTCAGTAGGGTAACTGAGGACTCTGCCAGGATAACTGTGCAGAAATGTGGCTTTGATTCCACTGCCAACTTCACTTTATGCTAAAGCCTTGGAGAGAGAGGTGGACAGCTGCCACCAGGATGTGGTCAGGAGCTGTGGGATGGATATTCACAGCAGACGTCATGGCCACTTCCTCGCCCCTCATTTCCATTAGCAGCACAAGGAGCAACAAGTACCTTGTTCTGCATGTCAGCTCTGCCAGCCTGTTCCCTGTCTGCACTGGGAACAGCCCCAAAAACATTCCTGTCCTTAACCTCTTACCAGTGGTTGTGTTCAATTTCTTCTACACTATTTACTAGCCACTAACTTTAACTCTGTCTTCTTATGGTATTTGTTATCAGGATCTTCCAGGTATGACAGTACTGACAGGTTCACTTTGCAGCTGAAGTTCTGGCCATTTTCCTCTGCCATTTGCAGTTTGCATGGGCCCCAGAAACCTAGTTTCATTTGGTCTGCTACTGCACTGAATATGTACTGGAAGAGGAATGAGGTTGTAAGTGGTAAAGGAAAGTATTCAGTTTCACCTACAACACTTGGAAATTGTTTTGCACTGGACTACTTCAGTAGGGATAGCACAATGGTTTCCTTATAAAACAGCCATAGCTCAGAATGTAATAATTACATCTGTTAATATGTTCAGCTTTTACACAACAGTAACTGAGTCCACACTTTCTTTTGATGAATCTGAATACGTCTGGACTCACCCAAAACAAGTGACTCAAAAAAATTTTAAGACCTGAATTTTTCTTACAATATTTTAAGGAAAATGAGAAGACGTTTTAAGGGCTGACGAATGTTTTACTAAAACCATATTGTAAGTGCTGGTAAGAAGTGTTGATTGTATGATGATTATACATTATTCCTTCTTGGAGTTCCACTGATGTCAGCAAATCAAAAGAGCTCACTGATGAAAACAGATTCAACTGAAAGTTGTTGCCCAATAATAAAAACCCGTATCATCAGCAAGCAAATCAGACAAGCCAAGAAGCTGGGGACACAGGACACTTAAAGAGGGAGGATTACCAGATGCAGGATAAGGGTGTGAACACCTTCAAAGAAATGCTGCCTGCCAGTATGTGGCTAAGCTTTCTCTAGGAGCCCTGGGAGCACAGGGGGCTGTGGCTCACTCCAAGACTGAAGCTGTTTGCAAAATCTCAAGACATGCTAGTTCTTTGTTATTGCCCATGTGGCTTCTTAGCCATTCATATTGTGATAGCCAGATAAGTCCAAGTAACCCAGTGCTAGTTTGCTGGCCTCACTGCACTGCCTTACAAGAAGGGAAGCTGAGGTTTGATACTAGCTGTTCACTGATGCTTTCTAGCAGAGCTATGGCATGGAGGAGCATGTGAGCATGCTGGCTGCCTTGCTTTCATGTTAGCTGTACTGTAAAACCTTGCAGTTCTCAGTCACTTCAAGAAAGGGCAGAAAGAGTGGTGGGAGGACTTGAAGCTTAACCTGGTTACTTGCTGAAGACAATATGCTACTGCTGTTGAGGTCATCCTGGCACAATGGGGAATTACTGTTAGCTTAGTTGTGCAGAGAGGTCTCTCTGCAGGTAACATTAAAAAGGCATACTGAAAGCTGGCATTCAAGTTGTATCCTGAAAAAAACAAACAAAAAACAACAGAAAATAGAGAAGTAGCAGAGAAGAAATCAGAGAAGTCAGCAAAGCATACAAAATCTTACCTGGTGCCAAAAAGTGGAGTGACTGTGACAATTCTGCAGAAGCATGTTTATGTGGAAAACTTGAAGTGGAAGAGGTAAAGCTTACAATACACCCAAAGATATAAAACACTTGAACTCTGAATATGTAATCACTCATTTCTACACAGATGTGTTTAAAGAATCAGTTTGCTATTCAATGAAAGCCTTAGTAGTTACCAGCATTTCTAGAAACCGTGGGGAACCCTGTGAAAGAAGAAGGGGAAGGAATAGATGCTTTTTTCCTATTCTTGGAGTTTCTCCTGTTCCAGGTACTGGATTTACTTCATTGGGATCCTACCAAGCTGGAGGCTGTTCTTCCTCCATAGCATCGTTGAACAGCAGCAGAAAAGGCAACTTCAGATCGGTCATAGCAATGAGCAAAATACTCACTGGTGTCAAAATTCCCACAGAAAGAATTGTGACGAATGGAAAAGAGAGGATAGAAACTGGGTTTACCCATTAACATTCTCAACAGTAATTGGAAAGAGACCTGCTATAATTGGGTAAAAAGTTATTGGAAACTTTTTTCTTTTAGAAATACTGTTACTTGGTGCTCCTCTGAGGGATTAGCCATCCTATATGTATCCTGGGGATATTTTAAAGAAGTTCCACTTTCAGCTGATCTTTGACTATATTGTGGTTTGTCCATGTATTTTGTATTTGTAAACTTTATCAAATCATAAGAGAGATCAGTCTGGACTAATTCATGCTGAACTATCATATAAGTCTTCCTCTTTTCGTGTTGAGTTGTAATCAAGAATGGGATCTCTTAACATTTCCAAGAAAACATTTAATATTCCTAAGGAACATGCTGTGGTTTCATAAATTAATGTGTAATGTTTATAATATTTATAAAAATACTAAATTTTGGTCATATATTAGAGGACAACAACTAAATGCCAGCATTTGAATTCGTTGTTGGCTATTGATAACAAATTCAACAGTTGACAGTGGGGGTATTTTTAATTAAAAATTAAAAAAGAATGCAACAGTAGAGTGAAGTCCAGTGCACGAGAATGGCACATAAGGCTATATACTTCTTTGGGCTATGATGCCTTTTCGAGGTGTTATGAGACCACCACCAAATGCATTGTTGTGTAGCTGGTGCTCCTGTTCCTGGAGCAGTGCAGTGTGATTGAACTGTAGGAATGTGTAATGCAAAGGATGGGCCCGTGTCTAAAAGGGAGGCGAGAGTTGAGAGATGTGGATTCTTTCCCTTCCATTTTGACCTTTGAAAATTGATTTAAAGGTAGTTTTCAAACATATGACAAGGTTTTGAGATGGAAAAATACCCAAAGCCTACAGGATTTCTAGCCTAAAGGGGCCAGAAAGTCAGTGTCTGAGAGGAAAAAAAATCCCACCACATGTGTGATTTACAAGAGGCATTTTAAGCAGGAAAGTGTAGGGTCGTTGAGACCCAAGATGGCAAGTTGCTGCTTTTCTCCTCCTCCATTGTAAGCAGAAGAAGAGAAGTTCTAAAATTTCTGATTGCAAGAATATTTTCCTTGTTTTCCCCCACAGGACACATGGGAAGGTTGGCCCTTTAAAGAAGGCACTTGAAGTTATTAGCAGATACTAACTAGTCTAAACTTGCATATTGCTGTCAATAGTAATTCAGAAACGCACTTCATAAGCTGCATTCTTAAGAGTATCCTTCCCTTAATGGCTGATAATTAGGCAATGTGCACTTGTACCTATTAATTTGAAAGAGGTTTACAAGGAGGGAATTTTGAAATTAGGTTTATTTGGATTTTGTGCCTGACTCAATAGTATCTATGCCTTAGTCAGCACAGGTGAGCACTTGAAAAGCAGACAGCAGAATTTAGCAGGTATAAACATGGTTTCAGGAAAACAAAGCCGCCTATTTCTTTTCTCACTGATGCTCTGTAGTAGTCTTCCATTTGTTGCATGACTGTTCTCATCTGTTAGATTTGTACATTTGTCTTTATCAACTCTTTAATTCTTCTTATAGGAAATTGATGGCAAATCATTACTGTTGATGACAAGAAATGATGTACTGACTGGACTTTCATTAAAACTGGGGCCTGCGCTGAAAATCTATGAATATCACGTAAAACCTCTACAGACACAACATCTAAAGAACAACTCTTTGTAGCAAATTGTCTAATTGGGGTCATGTTGTGCCTCAAAGGAAAAATAAGCGATTTGGTTTCATGTGATGGAACTTTGTAAAGAGAGAATATATCTATTAAGAGTTTAAACCAAATTACAATATATATCCTATTGGATAGAGTTGGCAATATACTATATACTGAGTCTGAACTGAGAGAGGTGGTGTGTATTTTTTACATAGTACATAATGATTTTCTCTTTTAGGAAGTGTCAATGAGCATGTTGAAATAGCTACATCACTGTATCCAGAACAAAAGGGAGGTATGTCATTCTCATTTTTGAGCCAGACATGTTCTTGATTTCATTAATTAAAATACCAAAAAAAAACCCCCAACAAAACCAACCCCAATTAAAGTTTACATGCATCTTTAGGAGAGAGAAACCAATTAAAGTAGGTTTTGGTTTACACTGAAGACCTACTAAAATTAGTACTACTTATAATTTTAGGATGGGACTGACACTTGCCAAGTCACCCTTTTTTGCAAAGGGTCCTATTTTGACCTTATTAAGGTTTACTCGTGGTATGCTGCAATGTTTAAAGCTGTACATACAACTAACATAACTCCTTCGATAGCAGAAGGTGTCGCTGGCAGGTGAAACTGGGTTGTGTATTTTTTGCTGTTCTTTAAATTTTCAGCTTGTTTTCACCTGTTTTTAATAGTAGTCCTATGTAAAATATAGTTGGTTCTTAAAGGTTTGTGTTGCTTTGCAAACAACAAAAAAAGAGCTTCATTTTATTCCTTTTTTAATTTATGATTGTTTTCTAACATGCAGAAATTTGTGAAAAGTAAAATTCTGCACATTTTTAATATTGTCTGTCTTTGGTGTTGTAATGATTGACTTTTTTTAATGCTTTACTTAACAGTTTGAATACTTGTTTTAAGAACTGAAAGAAGCTGTCTCATCACCATACATCTCTGTTAAAAGAGAGTCTTGTTCAATTTGTTTGTACCAGTTCCCTATTTGATAGGTTGCTTGCTATATACCAATAAAACATTGCTTATGTTTGGATTCAGTTTACTTTACAGGTCTTTTACTTTCTCTCTCTTTGTGGTATATCGGAGCTCCTGTTCTATCCATTTTCCTATTAAAAAGGTACCAAAAACTACTTAATATTCTATGTTCTTGTGATTGCTTTTAACACCACCTACCATGATATTTAAAGATTTAATTATTTTTGCTTTTTCTTATCTGGTGTTGCATACTGCTGAAGGAGAAGCCCTGGTCACAGTTCACTGTGTACAGTGGTACACAGGGTGATTTGATCTACCCCAGAATGTCTGGGAGGCAGCCTACACATGATGCTAAGCCCTGTGTGGGCTCACCATCATCTCTGGCCCAGAGAGCTTTGTGATGACCCCTGAAATTGGGATGTGGGGTTGCATCAGTGAGGCTGAGCAAAGGAACCAGGAAGTAGGAAATAAGCTGAGAGTGTGGTGAAAGTGAAAATGGTGAGGGGGTGCAGCTGAGAAGGGAAAAGAGTGCTGCTTTCTGCCAAATGGGTAAAGGATTCAGGGAGAGGAAGGAGAAGCTCCTGTAATCTCCTGCTTAGGTGGTGGCCCTGTCTTCACTCTGACTTGGCCCAGTGTGATGTGGCTGTTCATGCTACAGTGCTCAGAGAGTTGCTTATGGTTTCTGGTGTTGAGATTGGAGAAGGGATAAAGCCATGCTAATAGCTATGCCATAGCTAAACCTCATGGTATATGCTATAATACATAAACTATATACAGCAGCATGCTTTCTCATAAACTTTCTAACCTTTACATTGCACAACATATTTATTCGGAATTTGAGACAATAGGACAGAGATGTATTCACTGGTTTTTTTCTGACCCGTGTACTGTGCTTGCTTCAGGTATTGGTCTGTTGGCAGCAGGTTTGTAAAACACGGTCTGAGTTCTGCTTATGATTTTATCTAAAGTTAGGTAGTGTCCACAGGTACCTACTGGGAGTAGGGATCTTCTGGAAGACTAGATTCAAATAGAGATCATCATCACTACCTCGGGGAGTTCTGAGGTATGGTCTGTATCAGGCTAATTTTGGGCTGCAATTGAAAAATTATGTATGAAAGTCTTAACTATTTTAATATAGAATTTGGTATGTTTTTAAAAAGGATTAAGAAAAGCTGCATGTAGCAGTCTGAACATGCCTGCCAGCCCTGTGTTTGTAGAATTATTTTTAGGTGAAAATAAGTAGTGCTGTGTTACTGAAGGATTAATTGAATATTTTCTTTTTTTTCCATTTGCATGTTTGGTGTGGAATTGACATATTTTGTAGGTCAATGGATGACACAGAATTAAAAGTAAAACATATTTATTCTACAAGGGAGTAAAAAGCTTCACTGTGCAGACTTGAGAGCACATTTGATGATTACTGAGCACAGTTCTTTCTTTTAATATGTTTAAATGAGCAAATGAATTGCATTCAAAAACATCCAGATTGTATTCCCCTTTTGCTCAGCACCACTGAGTCATACAAGTAAAGGCCTAACAAAACTTGCTGCAATTGCAAAAGGGAATTTGCAGGATGTTGCTCAAAATCATGGCAATTTTTTTACTATCCCTGATCTTTATTGTAGTTTCCTGCTGTTCTCTGAGCTTTCTAATGCTGCTGTTCTCTTCGTGCAGGTGACTTTTGTGATTTTGTCTCTTACATTCTCCATACTGTTTCTGGGAGAACAAAAATTCTTTTTTGAAGAGACTGGAGGGTTTGAAAGAGGAAGTCAAAGCCAGATTATTTTTAGCTGCCATTCCTCTTGCAGAAAACACAGCTGCTGTTGAGGAAGCATTTCTGGATACCATTTGACTACTGCAGCTCTGAGTCGCAGAGCTATGCAGGCTATGCAGGAATCTAATTTATTACGTGCCCTTAAATGTGCCTGCAGCTAGGGGAGAGTCCTTCTTCCTTAAAAGCCCTTCCTGTGCTTTGGGTGATGGTTAAGCTGCCAGCGTCTGCTGAGATGATACTGGGTGCGAGCGTGACGATTTCTTTGCTTTCACACCGAACCACAGTTTAGAGAGTGCCCTCCTCCTAGAGGCAGCTTTAAGGAGCAAAGCAGCAGTGAGCTCCCCTGCCCTGCTGCCGGTCAGCACAAAAACGGAGCCATGCTGCAGCCGAGGTCTTCCTCGTCCCTGTCCTCCTTCTTACTCTTTTCATAATATCAGCAGCACATATCAGAATCTTTCATTTCAAAAACAATTTGAAATCATTACAGTATGCCTTTTCTGGTATGATGGTTGTGAAATATATATTGGTATTATTAACCAGCTCTGATGGTCACTCTCCTCCCAAGCTGTAAATATACAATGCATGGTATATTCTCTTTGCATCCAAACATAGTGCCAAGTACCACATATAAAGCACATATAAGGCAACTGTCAGCAAAGTGGGGCATCTGTGGCTGTGCCTGTCCACCAAAATCACTTTCTCAACCCAGAGGAAATTGTTCTGACTATGTGTTGCTATCTCCCATCCCCACATGTTATTGTTCCCATTTTGTTCTAATGTGCTGCACTTCATCAATTTGTAGAAAATTCTTTGCTTTTATGATTATAGGGCAAGATTTGGCAGCTCTAGCAAAGGCAGTAGCCACCCATGAATCACTCCTGGTTAGAAATGGCCCAAGCAAAATGTCTTGTTAGGCCCTCACTGTCAGTGATGACTGAATGAATTCTTCCATCTTTTCAATTTCCAATATGTTCATATTCTACCAAATCCTTTCACTCTTCCTCCTTTTAAAAATCAGCATTTACTTGATCCATTATCTTCAACACTCTTCTTTCTGCTGTCACACTTAAGTTAGAATCATAGTTAACTTAAACTCAGAAGGTCTTTCTGTGAGTCTGGGATGGCAATTAAAATTTGAAGGCTGAGTAGGACCAGAAAAACATTACCTCACTTTGTCTTCGTTCTGGTTGTTTTACTTCCAAGTAAGAGCAGTAGTCCTTCTCCTCCAGAAACGGCTTTTGGCCTAAAAGTCATGTGGGAAATTAAATGAACAGTGTAACCATTCCTGGCTCAGGAAGCAGCAGGACGAGTAGAGTGATAGGGGGAAGGGTCTGCTCTACTCTCTCCTTCATCTCAGAGACAATTTACACAGGCAGTGGGTTGGCTTCTGCTTTATCTAAATGAGGTGACTTGGTGCTTGGGAATCTCATCCATGTCCCATTCCATCACACCCAAGGTCTCCATACACCTTTTGACAGCAGCTTCCCCAGAGGAAGTGCAGAGGCCAGTGGCTGTCATTAGCCCACTGGCAGCCTCCAAGGGCAGTCTCCATTGGAAGAATGGGCAGACTGATGTAATATGTAGCTTTCATTCTTATTGGGAAAGTCTCTCTTCTTTTTTAACACAATAATGTAACAAGGCCATGACATATTTTTTGCTTAGCCCCTATAGTCAGGGAATTGATTTAGTGATGTTCATTTGGATCCCAGATGTGTATTCAACTCTCAGAATAACATTGGTTGGTAGATTTTTGGTCACTTTGAGTAGCTCAGTTCAATTTAGAATCAGGATTATGTACTCCTGATAAAGGCAGGATTAAATTTTAAAAAGAAAAAGACAACTTTAACAAAGCAAAAAAATAGCTGGAATAGTTAATAAAAACTGACAGGTTTAGATGTATGTTGGAAAGCAGGTAGCCTGGATATTTATAGAATAATACAGTCAGATCACTTGTGCTGACCCTGAGCCAGTGACATTTGCTCTCTGTTTTAGATATTGACTGATGAGTTTAGCTAGTACTAAACTGTTTTTAATTTTAAATTTTATCTGTGTGACATTGGTTGCATGTGGAGCAGGATCAGCAGGTGGGGAGAGCTGTGGTTGGACTGTCCTGGGCAGCTGTCAGAATTGAACAGAAAGAGGATGTGAAAGAATCGGACACTAAAATGATAATATGTTTGTGCATTTGAAATAACCTGTTTCTTGGTAGGAAGCTTCAGGCTCTATAAACCACTGGGATATAGCCCAGGACCAGCAAGGTTCATGTTCTCAGCAAGAAGTTGTATTTTAAACAGCACTTTTACAATCTGCTAGCTGCTGCTCATTTTCAGTAAGTGTGATTTCATCAGCAAAGCATCGCAGCTGCTTCTGAGTAAAACACAGTAAGCAGCTTGAATAGCTCCTCAGGACAGCAACTGAAAAAAGTCTGTCTCAATAAAATTAATTCAAGTCTCTTGTGGAGACTGAATCTAATGCAGTCAATGGGAATTTGGTCAAATTGCAGGCCCAAGTAAGTCTAAGTCCCATTTTCAAGAATGATTTGTGCCACCGTTATCTGAATCTAGTTGCCATATGGAAAATTTGGGCTGCTTCCGATTGCCTGAGTACTTTCTTTAGAAGCAATCTGCCCACGTAAGTGACTCAGGCTTGCAGTGCTGGGATGGAGCTGCACTGAGGTGCTTTTAAAGACTTACTGAATGTCTGCATGTCTGTGGAGGTTTATACAAACTACACTGAACGTGTACGTGTGGGCTTGTTGCCACAGGAGAGTCTCAGTAAACAACTGCTTGCTGCTTTGTGTCCTCATTCTGCCAGGAAGGTTAGTCCACCACTACCTTACAGGCCCACAAATGAAGCACAAATAGGAACAAAGGAAACCTTCTGCCTAATGCAATATAAGATTCTTTTTCATCTATTGTTCCATCTATTGGTAGCACCATGGAGTTTGTAACAAGATTGGTCACTTTTTGAGGTAAAATTGGCTGAATTAAAATTTTTGTTTTACTTGCAATGTTTACATTTATATGTAAGTAGTAAATGGATTAATTTCCTTTTGATAAATAGTCAAAAACTAGTTTGTTTTTTGATGTTGCTCTTTATTTGCCCATAAAAGATATATTAATAAATTAAAAGCACTTAGTAATGGCAGATGTAGCAAGACATAAGCCCACCAGTACAATACAACACAATCTAACAAGGTAAGCAAGAAGGTCCCCAGCAAAAGCAAGAATTGTAAATACAGCTTTCAGAGTTGCCTAGTGACCAGAGAACATCATATGTGGGGCAGTTTCACTTTGTGGTGTCATTTCTTCTGTTGTTTTTCAGGAGATACCTCAGGCTTGTGAACAGTGTCTTCCCTTTGCATCTATTATGTCCTGCTCACCAAGGCAAGTTTCTGTCTTGCCAAGCACCTCAAAATGTCACACAGAGCAGGGCATCTCCCTCATTTTTGGTGCCTATGAATTTAATGATTGTACCCAGAGGAATGCTGCAGGTCTGCCAAACTTGGGAGGCACAAAAGCAACTGAATTGCAGGTTTTAGAAGTTACTTTGGGCACCATGGAGTCTGTGAAAATGATGCTCAGAGAAAATGAGAGCAATGGTTAGAACCTGTAAGAAGCTGGATGCCTGTTGCAAATGTGATATCCACAGTTTGCAAGATGAGAATTGTTTTATCTCTATGTTCAAAGCTATCAGCTGGGGTGACTAAAGTAGGATATGGATTGTCTGTCTGTCTAGCTTTCTCCCTTCCCCTCCCAAAAGTAGAAGAGTTACTTAGGTTGACTCCTGACTGCTCAGAAGTCATGATAAGATTATTAGACTAAAGAAAACTATTTAATTAAGCCTACAGAGATAGCCCAAACCCTCAAACACCAGTGATTAATACAAAATTAATTATATAGTAACTGTATCATCTGAAGAGTAGCAGCAGCAGTCATGCAGTCAGAATAGATGCAGCCAAAGTAGTCAACAGCTGTAACTATTCACACCACAAAGGAGATATGAGAGATACTTTTTTTCCCGTTTTTCATGTCCTGTGCAAAAGAAGTTCATGTCTGACTGATTCCCTGTTCAGTCACTGGCTCAGAACCTCAGCTCTGTAGATCTGGCATCAAGGGGTTATGACAGGTTATGTCAAGGAAACAGCAGGTCCCATGCCTGTATATTCATTTTACTGAAGAAATATTAATGAATAGAATATACAAAGCTGCTGATTTTACATGTTAAAAACATATTACAGACATCAAATTAATTGTTTCATTAAGAGGTCTGGGAATAGCTAGTTTAAAATTAATTGACTATAATGTTTCCAGCTGGGATTTTCCAATGAGCACAGGGGATTTCAATCTGCAAATCACACTGAAATTCAGGAATAGACTTTGATTTCCAAATTTCTGAGGGTCCTGCATAAATTCCGTCCTCAGGAGTTTATAGAGGGAAAAGTAGTCAGCAATGGAAAAGGCCAGTAAGGAGTAAATATTGATAGGAAAGCCATGCTATTAAGTTTATCAGGAAGGTGTGAGCCAAGAGGTTTAGTTTCCCTGGGCAGCTGCCAGTCCAAACTGACATCTCCTCTCATCTTTCAGCATATGACCTTGTGCTTCGAAAAACTTCTTCCTGCCAAGTGTGCAAGCACAGGAGCCATAAGGAGCTTCCACTGGAATCAAAACCTGAGGGGAATGAACATATAGAGGTTATTTTTGAGGCAGGGATGTGCCATCACCATCACAGCAGATACTGCAGCTATTCACTTGTTTATAAAATTACCCCCAGGCCCGTTCTTTCTCTGTGAACATCAGTAGTAGACGTTGACACTATCACAAGTAAAAGTGGATCTATAATGTCTACTTGAAAGAGGGCTAGGATAGGAGAGGATGGCAGCAGAGAGACTAGAGCATAAGCACACTATAGACCATCAGTGCAAAGCAGAATAACCTTGTTTCATATGAGGATAATATAACAGACCTTCAGCTGGACTGGCTGGCAGCCAGAGCAGCTGTAGAGGGAGGAGCAAATACATGTCATCCCCTACATCTCTAATCCTCTGCCTGATCCCAAGCTTGTACCTTGTCTACTGTTGGACCAATCTGCTTTGGCTCCTAATGGCTCCAGAAACATCCCTTTGCAGCTCCCTTAGATTGCTGGTGGTCTGTCACTTGGAGTTAGCCCCTGGCCTCCCTGACCTGCTTGTAACCCCACTGCACCAAGGATGCTCCCTGGCCTCAGGGGTGCTGCCAATGGAGCAGAAAGAAGAGCCATGGTGGGCTAGCTTTTCACACTGCCTGGCTGTGGGAAAGGATGCCACGATGCATTCTGTTTGATTAAGGCTTCAGTGGAGAAAATAGGAATGATTTTTCAGAGAGAGTCTCTGTTACAAATCCTTTTGATCTCCAAGGCATTCCACTGTGCTCTTTTATCAACAATGTAAGAAGGCAATTAATTATCCTTCTTTTGTAAACAGTGTAAATCTCTTAGAGGTAAGGTGAAGCCTTTACTGGGGCTGGGGGAGAAAGTTTGCTCGCTTTAACTCTGTTGTATGCAGAACTGCTGCTATGCTTTAAGGATGAGTATTTCTAAAGAGTGCAGGCAAGTTGTATTTGAAACATGTACTTACTTCTTTTTCATTGGTCAAGCCTAGATTCTTCATGTCTAGGACATTATAAAAAGTGTTGTTCAACACCACTTCTATGACCTGTACCTGAAACCATGAAAATGGATGAAACAATGAGTTAGGGCACCTCTTCAGCCAACAGCCTGGCAGATTTTTCACTTGTGGTAAAAAAAGAACAATGTAACCCTCCCAGTACAGTTGGCCAAAGGCAATCTAGTGAATATTTGTTGCATAGCACGCCTTTCACTTTTACTCAAGTGCTGCCAAGCACTGAGTGATACTCTCTTCTGTTGTGTTCAGAGCTGGAGAGCAGTGTAGGAACTGCTCATTGTGTTCATAATTTCTCAGACCATCTGGTCAGCCAGTTTTCAGTCTGACAGAGGAAGTAATAGTCTCATGTTGGTCTTCTCAGTGGTCCAATTAACATTCACTATTGTTTAAGTAAAACATCATAAGAAGGAAAGAAGATACCTGTGACACTTTGGAAAGGACAAGCATCTGGATACAGTTGACAGTTTTCTGGTAAGAGGGTGAATATTCCCCACAGTCGGGTGGTCCAGAAAAGGCTTCAAGGATACACTCACGGATTTTGTTCCTAGAGGTAACACAGATTTTTACAAAACCTTGTATCAACTGTCTCTCTTTAGAACAAAAATGTTTTACCATGGAGTGGGGTTTTCTCTATTTTTTGTTGTCCTTTCTGACAAATATATAGTACGTGGGATTTTGTGGAAGAATGATTTGTCCTGTCACCTCCAAAGTCTTCCCTGCTCTCCCTCCACCTCCCCCCTCCAGCTCTAGAATTCACCAATAGGTTTTGCTAAAAATATTTTTAAAATTCATTATTTTATTCTCCTGAAGTGTTCTGTAGTGCACACTGAAGTTTTCTTTTAGACCCTGTCCACTGACACACTATCAGAGAGAGCAGTACCCCCAAGAAATGCCACTCATCCCTTGTAGGGAGCTTAGTGCCACCACTGAGACCTGGGAGTGGCTGGTGCACAGCAGATGCAGATCTGGGCTTTACACCTGCTGTACTGTATAGAGGGACTTTGTGACCATAGATTAGGTAATAAACATTATTTGATATGTTTGATATATACCATGTGCAGTCAAAGTCGAAATCCTTGCATTCGCCATATGACCATTTGCAGAAGAGCTCTCCACAGAGAATCCTGTCGTGCCTTTCAGGAAGTGTGGTGTGTTCATTCTTATAGAAGCCTTCAAATCCAGACTGTGTTGCCTTCATAAGTTTCAGGTCTTTAATTCCAGCAAAGACAATCAGAGGACCTGTGATCCAAAATTACAAGACAGTAGGAGCTCCTTTTCAGACAGAGAGAAAAAACACTCTGGGTGCATATTTGCAGTGACAGCTCCAGAGCCAGAAAGCAGACAGTAATTTTCTGCACGTTGATGTTAGCAGAATGGTAAGAAACGAGACAGAAACTACTGAAGTCAGAGCTCAATCTGGAAAATGAAGACTCTCACTGAGTGACCTGTAGGGCTGAGGACACTGTTTTTTATCTCACCTGCTTGGAACTGGGACACGTTAATTTAGGAATAACTGGTTTCTTTAAAGGGAAATGAAATAAAGGGAAAAGCCTACTAGTGGTGTACTTTTTGACAGAATCACAGAATAACTAGGTTGGAAGAGACCTCCAAGATCATTGAGTCCAACCCATGCCCTAACACCTGAACTGTGCCAAGTGCCATGTGCCATGTCCAGTTTTTTTAAACACATCCAGAGATGGTGACTCTACCACCTCCCTGGCCAGGCCTCCAGTACTTTACTATTCTTTCAGTGAAAACTTTTTCCTAATATCCAGCCTATACTTTCCTTGGCGCAACTAACAACGTAGCTGAATGTAAAAACAATCTGTATAAAAGCAGAATCCCAGTCAGAAATTTGCTTTACATACCCATCCCGTTGGGAGTTTTGCAACCCTGAGAATGAAAAGACAAGGAGCCAATGCAAATCCCTGCAGCTCAGCTAATGAGCAGGAACTGGCACTGGGACAGATGCCACCCACAGATTCAAACTGACAGTGATTTTGCTCTTAGCCACTATTTATGAAATGCACTGTTGTGGATCACTGCTGCATGGCTGGATCATCATATTCTAAAGACTGAGCAATGGTGTCCTGAACTTTTTCTCCTGACACACCTTTTGAATGGTGGCTAAATAATTACAAGCAGTCAGTCATTTATAGCACGCCAAACTGATGGCTGAAAATTTCACTGACCAGAGCTGCCAAAAAGCAGATTCAGAATACAGAAATTTCATGGCATGCAGGCTCATTCAGGGCCTGTACAGACAGACAGTGGCTGAAGCCCAAGCTGCTGTTTCTGTGTTGCTCTTTGTGCTCACGCTAGCTGGTTCAAAATTAATCCTTGAATATGTCTAGTGCACAGTAATCCTGCCTTGAACTGGGAAGACTGAGAAATTTTGTCTTTAAACTGTGCCTTTTCAGGAATTTATACTGGATATATTTCCACAGTGGTAGACATTTCTAAATTGCACAGTTGTGTAGAAGTCACATTATAGAAACTGCACTTCCATCTATCTTTGCTTGTTTACATTCATTATTGGTTTTGAACGAGTCTGTGGAGATGTATCTATAATTTTGCCTATATCCCCCTCTTATTTACTAAAGCTTTAAAAAAATCTAAAGAAGAGACTGTCCTTGGACAGGATATTCTGAGGTTTGTTCAGATCTTGGTTAATTTATTGCTTGAGTATAACATTGTGATACATGGGTGTTAATGCAGTGCAGATACTATCAGTGAACCAGGAGATACATTTATCTAATATTCAAATACATATCTCTGTTTGAAAGACTTCTTTGCAATGAATGATTGACTGAAAGACTGACTGGCTGTGCAGGAATCAGCCTGAAACTCATTCTGTACTCATTCTGTAACACCTAGGCAGAGTTTCCAAGGTGAACAGCCCATGCTGTGCTTTCAGAATGTTTTGTGTTGTCTTCAGTTGTCAAATGTGGATTCTGTTAAGTTACTTGTGATGTTTTCAGTTTCCAAAACGCTCTGAGCCTTTTATCACCTGATATAATGGCAAAAAATAAGTCTATTAAGCCTCACTAGGTTTTTTTTCATTATGAGAAATGTGTTAAAAGATAGGAATAACTGAGAATTGAGCTCCTGTGTGTGGGTGATAGATGCACAGGAGGATGCTAAATATAGAGAACCTTCTCTTAGAAGCAAAATAAATGATTTGAAGATCTTTTCTTTGGTTATTGTTCACCTAGGCATGGAATCCTAAAGAAATAGCTAAAGGACTACATGAAGGGAAGTCTAAAAAGGAAAAGTGGTTTTTCAGTAAGCCTTAAAGGCTTTTTGTTTGTGTAGAACCTGAAATTGAAGAATTTCATGCTGAATTTTCAAGATGATGAAAAATTAATTGAATCCACATTAAGAGCAGTAGCTTTTCAAGAAAGCATAAACTCTTTTTCCTTCTGTCTTATTTTTTTGTTGTTGTTCATGTTTCTTCCTTAACATTTTCCAGACACTAAAGTCAATAATATTGAGGGTGCCAAAAGTACAGCAATAATTAATGTTACTAGTAACATTAAAAAAGTGGAGGCCAAGAAGCACTGGAGACTTATACTTTTCCTTCCTCCCATCCTTTTGGAACATAAGGACAGTGCTCAAATGTGCCTTTCAAAACTTATGTCCTGTGTGCAGGTGAAAGTGGTCTTGCCGCTGGTTGTAGGACAGAAATCATTCTAAGTTACATTAGTGCAGTTTAGATAGGTACTGAACTAATGCCTAAAACCTCTAAACACATTGTGTGAAACGATGCAGTGGTCTCAGCTCAGTTCCCAGTAGTCTGAGAGATGGGTTAAATGAAACAGCATCACAGTGAAACTGAACTTACACTCTTGTTATGAGCCATATCAAGTAGAGATGATTTTTACACTTCCTTTGGAATGCCAATTTCTGGAAAGACAGTTGAACTTGAATATTTCTGTCTTCTAAGTATCACAAAACTCTTGTTTAGGTGAAATATGCTTTGGTATGCAAAAATAGTAAGCATACTCTGTAGTGTTTTCATGAGAAAAACTGTTGGCATGTAGACCTGAGTGCTAATGATATTCAGGCTAGCCTGGCGTGCTGCAATGAAATTGCAGCTTTCTTGGAAATAAAATTAGAGCTTGTTGACAGGGGATTGAAAATAACTGCAAACTAGGCAATTGGCCTGCAGCAGTGTGGTAAAGTGTAATGATAACAGGGAGACTGCAGAATATAGTATAAGGTAAAAAAGTAAGCAGCTCATTCTTGGAAGGCTATTAAATCCTGTGGCAATATATAACAGTTCTGCTGGATGTGCTGTTGTAACCATTATGTGTTCAGAATACAGATACAAATCTGAGCTACATTAGTTCTTCAACCATGTCTCAGAGATCAAGAACTGCAAAATTAGACTATAAAAGTATTCTTTGTTTTAGACCTCTGGAGTGCTGTAAGCCCTGTAATGCCTGCAGCTATCTCTAAAGCCATCTTCATCTCTCATTGGCAGAAATATTTACAGAGAAGTAGGGGAAGTTGCCAATTCTTTTCTCACCATTTCGGCACTGCTCAGCTTCACAAAAGCGGATCCCATCAGGAACGCATATGAATGAGTGGATGTGAGGAACACCATTCTGCAATTTAGAGCAGACATGTAAGTAAAAGTGCCACAAATACTACCTTAACTTGAAAACAGGAGCTAAGAGAGTTAGGATGGCTACAGCATAAACAAACAGAATGTATTAGTATTTTAGATACCTCATGCAGACGTTGCCATGGTACTTCTTGAACATAGGTTTTGACGTACATCACTTGGCAAAATGTTGTCATGAAGTGATTGCAGATATCTATAGCAAATTGTTCTAAACTTGGGATCTAAGACAGCAAACAGTATTATTAGAAAGAAGCGATTACCTTATGTACAAAAGTAGATTTTTCTGGTTGCTGTAAATATTTGAGAAGGATCAGTGTTGTTAAAAACACAGATTTCTCTTATTCCTGGCTTGGCACACTGTGCCCAGTGATTTGACCAGCTTGCAGCACAGACTGCAAATAGTAGCTACAGTTGTGTCAAAAACCTGCCATATTGTGGTACAGTGAGCTGCAGTCCTTGGACTGAGATGAAGTGCTACAGGACTCTTGCACTTTGAGGATATAATGCTGAAATAATCACTTCAGCATAGTGAATAGTGATTATTCTGATTAAGTGCTACAGTGATATTCTGATAGTTTTATCATAGTGATATTCTGATTAAGTTTTACAGGGCAAAGATGGGGTTTTGTTACATAGACAATTAGTGCTACAGATTGTCATTATGATAGATGCAGTTGATGAGGAGCACATAAGAATGAAGAGGAGTCCCACATACTTTGAGACCTGTTTAAAAATGCTATATAGGAATAATGCAGTATGATGTGCTATTAAATTAAAAAAAAAAGATGGATCTTATATGAAAAATTACAAAAAATAGTGGTAACTCTGTGAGAAAAAAAGGCTTTGGAAAACTGAGGAGGTCTGCAGGATAAGTAGTGGAGGAGGAAAACTCTCATCACTGTAGATGACTTTAGTACTGATCTGACATGCCAATTGAAAATAAAAAGTATAACAAACATTTCAAAATGAAGTCATAACAAACAGCCTTGGCTAGTTAAAACTATAAAAATACCCCATTTTTTTTGGCCAACACAAGGACAATATTCTTTATGGTGTCCGTAGGTATCACAAGAGAGTTGTTTCCCTCCAGGTACTCCTGAGCAGAAGTCAGCCGGAGATGTGTGCACACTTGTACTTCTTTAACAAAATGCTTCTTTCCCTCTCTGTGCAGTCGAAGGAACTTAATTGTGTTCTTGCCATATTCACAGTTGAGGACTTCTACATCCTTGATCTGCAGAGAAAATAAGTGGCAGTTGTAAAGGAACTGAGTGGAAGCCTGAGTTATGCACAGTCAACGAAACATAAACAGTGTTTGTGGCCTTTATTTCTGTTGTTACCTGTGATAATGAGCATGATAAATTGCAACAAAAATGCTTTAGGCGACTATTATTACATTAATAGCAGCTGTGATAGAATTTTAACATTTTCTGGAGGCTGGATTATAGAACACGAGTAATAGTGAACTAGTCTCTCATTTGTCATCTTTGAATTAGTTCTGACTATATAGACCTTCACTAAGTCTCCCTTCCATCACCTCTTTCTGAACCCAGAATGTCCCAGTGCACTCAGTCACCACAAGTACAGCCGTGCAGAGGGCAGGCAGCATTCACACCTGCACCTTCTGCAGGCATCCCATCCCATCCCACCGCGGCTGGTCCTGCCAGGCTGCGCTGCCTCTCTCGAGACACGGCTCCCGATTTTCCTCCCACCAAGAGCAGACTTTCACCACCTCCTACTCCTCTGGCTCCCAGCTCTCACAATCACTGTCAGGCTCCTTGTGTGACACCCTGAGCCCTCTCTGTTTTCAGCAGACGCCGGCAAAACGCAGTCCGTGTCCCGCATGGCAGAGCCCTTGTAAGCGGCAGAGCCCGGCAGGTACCGCACGTCCCGAGGGCTGTCCCCGCCATGCGCGCAGGGGCGTGGGGACCTGCTGCTCCCAGGCCAAGTGCGAGCGATGAATATCAAACTGGTTCTTCAGTGAGAGGCGGGAAGGTTGGTTTGTAAGCAGGCAAAAATCCCAAACAGAAAATGGAAACAGCTGTCATGTTCTTGGCATGTTGTGTGTCTTAATATCCCTCCATGTACGTTGCAATGCCCAAGAGCAAAAACAAAAGACAGACTGAGCTGGGCAGGTTGAAAGCATTTCCTTACAACTGTGTCACAGTTTTCATCTCCCACAAAAAGGATCAGAGGTGAATCTGGGCAGCAGATCCACACCTCCAAAATCCTGGCTTTGCGGGATGATTTGTTTTGGTTGTGTTAAGCCCTATTATTAAGGTTTATCCTGCTTCTGTCAAACACACCCCATTTACACATCTCTTACAATGTTGGAGAAACTATACTAACAAGGTATACTGCAAAGGTTGTGAGGATTTCTGTTATGCTAAAATATCCAGAGCTTCTAGACTTTCCCTGAGGCTGAAATATCCCACAATCAGTATCAATATCTCTTAATGTAAATCACTCCCTTTTAATGTAGGAATAATGAGAAGGGAGAAAGAACATTTTACACACCAAAATATAAATTGAAGCTTTTTATGTGTGAGTCGCTAAAAGATTATCAGATGTGATTGCTCAATTCAGACGTGTTTGTTCCTAAGAGAAATTGGTAATGCTAAAGTACTGAAAAGATATTTTAAAAAAAAATTAACTAATTGTGAGTAAATTACTTTGGCTCAGAGATCAGAGCGTTTGTCCGACGGTCAGTTCCTACGGGCTCAATCCCTACGAGTGAATGAAAGTCCCCACTGCCAGAGCCAGGTCTGGGCAGGGCTTTCTGCAGGCACAGTGCAAGGGCTCTGCTCACAAGGAGGGCTGGGTGGAGAAATAGTGAATGGAAGTTATTTTGGTTTGCCTGTCTGAACATCAAGGGGTTTTTTTCAGATAGTTGTAAAAAATTTGCACATCAGGTATGCAGCACTAAAATGAAAACAAAAAGGGTTTCGGTACCTGCAGGTTGGTTGGTTTTTGTGGGGTTTTTTGGTGTTTTTTTTTAAGCAAAATACTGTCAATACTCTAAATAGCCAAAATACTAGTTTTGTCAAAAACATAGCTTGGCAACTGTCATTTTGTTGCCCAAAGAAATGGTGAGCAGTTTCCAGCAGCTCCCAGGAGCCCTTGCCCCGCTGTCCATGGCCGCCTCTGCTGTGAGCCCGACTTCCCATGCTGGCTCCGCCGTCCCGGGCAGCGCCCGGGGTGTGCTCACTGCTCCGTAGGCAGGAGCTGACAACTAACGCAACACAACTTCTCCTTTTAGAGCCTACTCGGTGCTCGTCCTGCGCAGCCGAGACACCAAAATGCCCGCAGGATCTGCATGGTGCCAGCCTGCTTTGCTCTTGTTTCTCTCCTCCGTGCCCCTGTGGGCAGCTGAGATTTCCTGCAGGAATGAAGATGGGGAGATAGTCGATTGGTAAGTATATACCGTGCAGGGGAGAAACGCTGGGTGAGTAGATAAAAACACTTGAGATTAATCCGCGGGAAGTGGGGGGGGTCACTGAGAAGCAACGCATGGCTATCACTGGTTCAGTCCTGTGGCTAGTCCTGTGAGCAGTGGCTGAATTTTACATTTGGAAAACTAAGGTTAAGTTTTTGAAACGTGATTTCACTTCACTGAACCAACCACCGTACCGCATTATGACTACCTATAAAATAATCACCGTTTTACACAGCGTTCCTGCCCCGTGATCAAAGGGAGCACAGCCTGTGTTGGGGTGCCAAGGCTGCGCTCGCCAGCGCCAGCCCCGGGGGCACCCGGCCCGGGCCCAGGCTCCTCTGGCAGAGGAAACGGAGCCGAGCGGGGAAAACGCCCGCATCTCGCCCTTTGCCTCGTAGCTCCTAGCTGAGCAGCAGCGTGGGGGACTTGTCTCCTTGCTGCCGTCACTGAGGGGGAGCGGAGGCTGAGCCGCCCCAGGAGGGTTGCGGGAGAGGCACGGGATGGCGGCAGCAGTGTGGCAAAGCCCTCTGTGCTCTGTGACTGAGGAGCAGAGGTCGCTCCCCGTCGCCAGAGCAGCCGTCACGTTATAGCAGCGAGCCCAACTTTGGGTATTGAATGATTAATTGGATTAATGTACTTTGAAGATTAAAGATGCAAAGTACAATTGCGTAATAATCAGGTTTAAAAAGTGAAATGAGGGCTCTTAAAAAGAGCACAGAAGCTTCCTGAAGATAAATATCAACCAATTTCAAAATGAAAGTGTTTTTCTCGTGGAACAATGATTAATTTGGATACAAGTGATAAAGAGGTAGGCGTATCCCTTCCGTTGCGCACAGAGCTAACAGCAGGGAAGGCAGGTGCTCTTTACTCAAGAAGGAGCACAAAGCTGGCTTTGCTCTGTATTGGTGTTACATCAAATGTATGATCCCTGTGACTTGTCACCCTTGCCAAAAAAAGAACAGACCAAAATCTAAACAAACAAAAACCCAAACCAAAAACACTTTTACTATCCCTTTTCTAAATTAAGACGGTTTTTGTGTCTAAATTCTCTGAGAAATTCTTTGAAAGCTGTGGCTAGGAATAATACACCTGTGCCTCCATATGAATATGAGACACATGGGAACTTGGGGGATCTGCACAGGCAAATCTGTGTTTGCTCTGGCAAATTTAGCAGGAAGAACAGGGGGAATTTCCTTTTCAATGTGCCCTGATCAAACAAAAGAGAAACTTGCCTGTCTGATGGAGTCATCCTAGTTTATTGAGAAGAAAGAGTCAGCCTTTGGATTCTGGATTTGGTTGCTATGAAGCTGACAGCAGAAGCAGAACTGAAACTGCTGAGAAGAGCTTCCCCTTAATCAAAAGGTGTCAATGCCCTTTCCAACAAACACAGCACTGCAGGTTCAATTTTCAGTTAAACGAGCTTTATGTGAGTTCCTACTATCCAGTGGATTCGTCTTGCAGTATTCTATAATTACTCAGTATTTACACACCCTTTCATTTGCTGCCAAACTGGAGGAATCACTTGCCTTACCTGACCTGATCCCATCTGCGGTCCCCAGCTGGGCTGGCAACTCCTACCCACATGTAGTGCCTGGGTAGGCAAAAGTCTCCCTCATGTTTCCATTCCACTCAGGAGCTCATCCCACCATCTTCACTGCACCTTGCACAGAGGCCACCAGAACTAATGGCCATAGGTTCAGCTTTCTGAGGAGGGCAGAGAGCCTTTCCTTTATTCATCCAAACTCACTGTGTTCTGTCGGAAGCTTTCCCTGCAGATAAAAGCCAAAACTGTGCTTTCTGAGAAGTGTTGGGTCAAGGACTGAAGCCATGGAATGCACATTGGTTGATTGGTTTTTTTGGTGGGGGAGAGGGGAAGAAGTAGAGATGTGATTAAGAGGTAAAGATGTGATTATTTGGTGTAAGTTGGTGTTCAGTCACAAGCAAACAATGTGACAATGCTGATCATGTCTAAGCAGATTTGCTTTTCTTTTCTTTGCTGGTTCTCAGGAGAATGACTTTCACTCTGCTCCCACAAATGCCTAAGCTCTTGAGAAATTTCCTGTGCACAAATAGCCGTAAAGATTTTATAAAATTTAATTGGTAATACACTGAATTTGCTTTCTAGAAAAAGCCAAAACATGTATCCAGTGGGAATTGGCAAGCAATTTACTGATAGGTTAATGACTAGTGTTTCCATAAGCATAAGCATTACCTGCTAAGGTGGATTTGTCAGATGCAAGGCTGAAACACCTCCAAAGCATAAATCTTCCAGTACATTTCAAAGCAGTTTGGAAAGGCTTCACGTACTAATTCCTGATTCAGCTCATACTGCTGTAACTACTGCCATTCCTCTCCTTTCCAAATCTTCATTTCAAATAAAGGGATTGTTGTGACTCCTGATGCATGGACAGGCACAGACAGCTCTCCCCAGCCTTGTTATATAAATCATTTTCTTCTCTGTGATCTGTCATCAGAAACTGTTTCTCCTGAGATGCTTAAGGAACATCTTTCAGTGGCAATGCAGGTGGATTACCAGGACCACCAGTGGTGTGTGTTTCTCATCTGCCTCTGCGTATATGTTTCCCATGGATTAAATCCTCTCCTCTAGCAGAATGCTTTCCTGCCACTTCTTGCCTGCATTCGGAGATGCCTTTTGTGACCAATATGAGACTGTAAATCAACTAGGCAAGGCTTACTCCTCCTGATATACATGAAAGGTTAAACACAGACTGCATTTCTGGTAAATAGTACAGAATGAAAATAATGCCACTCAGTCCTTACTATTGACATAAATAACGAATTAGTCAAGTACAGCCCTCAAAGAAAGTGTCTGAATTAATTATATTGCAATTAATCCCATGAACTTGTGCAATGGGAAAACATGTTTACTTTATCAGAGACCTTAGTATGAACTGAGTAATTTATGGACAATATTGAAAAGATTTGTGTTTCTGGCTAATGGTTTGCAACTATACTGTCTGCAACAGTTCAGCAAAGTGCAAGTATCTTGGGAGAAGTAGGATTGCAACAACATTTTATCCCAGTGCTTTATACTTATTTTGTGATTGTGATATGTTTAAACATAACATAAAGCATTTTTTAATTTTAATACCTAATTTTGTGTATTTTATATAAAGCCCTATATGTATAAATTGCTTGACCCTGAGAATGTTAGATTGGGTTTGGGACCTGAGGTTCTATACCAGAACCAAGAGCAATAGGAATGTGGTGGACTCCAAACCAGGGCAACCTCAAATTCTTTAGGGGCACCAACAGCCAGCACTACCTTGAATTCTTTTGGGGTGCAAACAGCAATCTGGCCACAGCAAAAGGAGTTCGGTGCTGAATCAGTCTCCCTTGCTTGCTAAGAAGCAGAACAAATTTGTGTGCAGCAGGCATTGTGCTGCCAAACTGCAGCTGGTTCCTCTGCTGGGTCATCCCAGCTGGGATGTCCACACTGCATGCTGGTGGCACTGCTGCCCCTCCAGCCAAGGCATCCCCAGAGTCAACCTTCTCTTCCTCAGGTGGGAAGGAGATACGATTTACACATTCAGACAGGGGGGATAAAAAAGTAATTGCTCTTCACTGTTGCAGGTTTGCTCTTTACAAGTTGCCGAAACATGCCAAAGGAGAGATTCCCATGCTGGGGCTGGAATACATGTACATGGATGCCCTGGCTCCACAATGGCAGCTTGGTAAATACCTCGTCAACATGACACAGGGTGCTCTAGGACAAACACTGAAGCAGCTGTACGAGACCTATGAATCCAAGGCAGGTGGCATTTAATTATTAGTAGTATGTTTACTTGATATTACATGCAAATGAAATGAAACCACCCAAAATAAGCACATAGAGGTATGGCTGTACCTGACTGACTAGATCTACTAAAGCACATCAAGGGGAGTGCCTTGACAGCTGGGCAGATTATTTGCAGTTTTGGCTACAATTAGAAATTATCCTCAAACTTCTAATTTCTGCTTAAGCTTTTCATACTCTTAAAGTATTGCCCATTAATAAAAAAGAGTGTTGTTACATACTCCATTTGGCTTCTTCTCTGCAATTCATGTTGAGCAACATCTGAAGCTGTGAACTGGCTGTGAACTCAGACCAGGGCTAGTGATGATTGTTACAGACACTTGTCCTAAGCCCTCCTATGTGCACGTGTTTCACAATCTCTTTCAAATCAAATCTGGGTTTTGATCTTCCCCCTGAAATCACTGTGACTGCTCCAGCAGTGGATATGCTGCTTGTTGGCATTTTTTTTTGCTCCCAGTCAGACACCTCATATATATTTGTGTGAAGTGATTACAAAATATCACAAGATCTGCCTATAGTTATTTTTTTTTACCATCTACTTAGTATTGTTGGGAGTTTGGGTGTGTCTTTGCATTTGTGCTGTGGGTTAGTGGTAGGGTGTAATTAATTTGTGTGTAGGAGAGATTCCCAGAAGTCAGTCAAATATTGGCTGTCCGGAAATGTTGCAGGTCTCTGCAACTGTGTAATAAACTGCTTACATACTCAGAGTACATTGGGAGGGGAACCATGTTCCAACTTTTTTGAAGTTCTCTGTTCAGGGGAAATAAGGTGTGGCTATATGCAAATATTTTGCAAAAAAGCTTTAATTGCTTGCCCTTCCTAAAAATACTTATCTGTTTTTACTCAGCAAATACTTTCATTGGATCTGATTGCTAAATCAGAGAGAGGCACAAAAAACAGAGGGGATCTTCTTTGCAAGCAAGTGCTCACTAAACTTGTGTAAACTGTCTTAGCAAGTATATTCAGCCCCTTCAGAAAGGGCTACTGCAAAGAGTGAGAGAACTTCCACTTCATGTTAACTGGGGCCCTAATGCTGAGTCTTCAGGTTTATTTTGCTGTAGTGTCTGCAGAGACTGTCAGCTGAACTGGGAGCATGATTAGGTTTGTGATGTTCACACAGAGGAGTCCTGAATTCTTTTTTCTGTTCCCAGCAGTTTGCTTAAATGCCTTCCTTTTACTGAGTGTCGTGTTTCAGAAACGTATGTTTCCCTGCAGAAGGACACCATTGCCTATGCGATATACAACGATGAGATCCCTGAAGCAGACTCCAAAGGATGGAAAAGTGGACATACCAAAGGTACAGGGAGAGTCCCGAGCTACTATTTTCTCCTTTCTAAAGTTATGGATAGCATTTACTTGTCTGTTTGTCTATCTGCATATCTAAAATACCTGCCTAAAGCAAAACTGGAGAATGATTTGCATGATGTGTGGTTTTGTTGTACAGTTACATATGCTCGAGCTTGTTTTGGTTTTGCTATGCCCGTGCTTTGTGAAGGATCTTAGGGCTTATGGACTCTGTTTCAAGAGTTGAAATTCCTGGAGGTCCTTTTAGCAAGTACAAACTATATCAACATGTGCCTGATGGCAACGGCAGTACAAGATGTGAAGGGAAAGACACCCTTAACATAAACCCCCCCAAACTCTCTGGGGCAAGAAAATACTGCCAAGATCATGGCAGTGTTATAGTATGCAGTTACAGAAAAGCAAGACTTTAAATAAGCATAAACTTCAGTGGAGGTCTAAATGTTTCCTTGAGGAAGCAGATGGGGTTTGCCCAGCCTGACTTGGGGATGAAAAACATTTTGCAGTGCTGTATTTTCAGGCTGCAGCCATAAGGACAGCTCAGGAACTGTGCTCCACCCTGGAGCACCCTGCTGTGAGAAGCATAGCCTGTCTCTCCACTGCTTCCCCATCGAGGGGAATTTGGTCTGTGAAAGAAGACACAGTGTTGACAGAATCTGTTTCCCCTTAGCCAGTGAATATATGAAGGGAAGGAAAATGAACAGTGGAAAGAAGGTCACAGCCACTAAATCATCAGAACTTTTGAAAACACAATTTGAGCAGAGGAAAAGAGATTTTGAAAAGATTTTTTTTTTCAAATGAAACATGATGGCAGTTAGTGTATGCAGGAAAGATCTGATATAATTTTAATATAATATTAGTGTCATCTATGATCCATTAATCTACTCTAGAATCAGTTTACTGTACATATTAACCCATTGAAATGTGGTGTCTGCAGCAGCAAAACCAAAGTAGGACACAGCTCTATCTTCTCAGGGCCTTTTCCTACTTAATTCAGTTGCAGTAACCTTTTTTTTTTTTTTCACAGGATTTCTGCTCTTGGACAAATCACAAGGCTTCTGGGTGATTCACAGTGTGCCCCTGTTCCCTCCCATCCCTGAAGATGGTTATGGGTATCCAGCTACTGGAGAGTCCTTCGGACAGACGGCCATTTGTATAACCTTCAAATATGACCAGTTCACAGAAATAGGTATGAAAAGCTTCCCCCTAAGAAAGCCTTTGCTCCACCACACCTCTCTGATTGCTTTCCTTGAGACTTCACCTCAAATATTCCTTGTGTTTGACCTTTGTTGTCAGATTGGGAAACCAAGTGGGGCCTGAAAAGAGCATTCTCGACTTCAGTTGTGTTTATCCAATGATTTCCTGTGTGAATGTGGGAAGTTGGCTTTTCCACTCTGTTTCCATCTCCCCATGGGGACTGTTGGGATAATAATAGTTGTAAGTGCATGTGAAGGGTAAACTCAGTCCATGCATACAAAATGCTTTGGAAATATAAGTAGGATGATTAATCATTTTTAACAGTAATAGCTTGTTCAGCTATAATCATCTGCAGTTCTAAAAATGTAAGGCAACCACTGCTTGAGCTGGAGTATTAGCCTTGACTCATCAGAAATATGAAATACGGAGTAAGCATCAACCAGAATTTCCCCAGATATTTTATATAGTAAATTAATTTAATATTAATTAAATTAATTTTTAATTTATATATT
>WEIV01017101.1:56049-69242 GCA_013390005.1 Calyptomena viridis
TATTAGTATATTTTGTTAATATACTAATTATATTAAAAAAAAACCAAAACCACAAAATATATACCTTTATGATTCAGAACTATCTGACAGTGATAACTGGTACTGGAATCCTGAAAAGGGACTGTCAAAAGGCATTACAAGTGGCATGCTCCTTAACCCTTTTCACACTGTTTTTCCACTTTTTCCTGAGTTACAAGACCTCAAATCATATTAATGAAACAGACATGCTGTGCAAACTGCCAGGGTAGGCACACCTCAGAGCAGTCCAAACCAGGTTCCTATTTGTGCAAACACATCTATACATGCATTTAGGAAAAATGGACATGAAAATGAGATGGATACACTAAGGCTTTGCCTGCCTTGTCTTCCCAGCTTCTGGTAATCTGTCGTTCAGGGATTTCATGAGCCAGAAAGACTGGAATGTTCCTGATAGACTAGTCTTCCATGAACTCATTTAATGAGCCTATTTGTTCCCTTGTCTTTATGATATTCATGGCAAGGACTTTACAATTAAGCTGCGCACTGTTCAGAAAAGTAAATTTCTTCTGCAAATTCAATCCAGATGCTGAAAGTCAAGTTCTGTTCTCCCTAAAACCAAACTAGACCCTTCAGTTTGCATTTGGCTTGGTAGCTGTAACTGACTGGAAACTGCTCCTGTAAATACAGACAGATCTGGATTTACACATGCTGTCTGAGTGCTGTGTGGCTACAGAGAGGCTTGAAGATGAGCATGGGTGGAAGTGGCAATGGACCAAGACCACTGGTTAACAGTTCTGCTAATAATGATGTGTAAGTGGAAAAACCTGAGTGTACTCTCCCAACAGTTCTTTGTGTTGCAGCGCCAATTGGAATACAGAGCAATTACACATATTTTTGGTTGCTAAAAGAAAATACTTTGACACTGAACTCATCTAGCAGATAGGCTGTAAAGATTAAGACAGATTTAGGTTTTCCTTTGCAAGGCAGAACTTCACTCTCTTGATTGCTTTGCTTTAACCCCTTCTAATTCTGCATGTGTTTATTTCTGTGTTTTTTTTTCAGACCAACAGATGCTGATTTATAATCCAGGAATCTACAGCTGTTCCATCCCTAACATCTTCCAAGCTGATCTCCCAAATCTGCAGAAGCTTTGTGCAAAGTCCAGGCTGCCCATGGTCCCCTTGCGCCACCTCTCCAAGCTCCAGTCAGCTCATGGGGAAACCTTTCTTCACTTCGCAAAATCACACTTGTTCATAGATGGTAAGAGAACCTGTTGTTGTAACTGTCGCACATTCTCAATTAAGAATTTTCTTTGAGGGGGGAAAAAAGTTCAGCTTCAGAAATAAGTGTAGCAGAGGGCAAGGAATGGTGTCCCATCCCAATATTCTCTGGGCCACACAAAGCAAAAAGCTGTCTAGTCCATCCTAAGGTGTTGAACAATGAGATTTTCAGAAAATTTGTTTCCTGTTGTTCAACAGTAACAACAAAGAAGAAGTGTGGGGTTTGAATCATCTTAGGGTTTTTTTTGTTATGAAGAAGACTTGCAATTTTTTCCCTGCTGATTGTTTATAACAGGTTTTCAAGAAGGATGAAAAGTAGAAATGAACTTCTGAAACAAAAGTCACAATAAGGGGAGGGGGCAAAATCCCCTCTGGCTGACTTTATGCATTGCAATGAAATGAGCACAATTTAGATGATGCTTTTCAGTCTGTTCTTAGATGAAGGAACATGAAAGACTAATTCCCCACATCCTGTATTATTCCACAGATATCTATGTGGCCTGGATGGCTCAGGAACTGAAGACTGATTTGTTGGCTGAATCCTGGCAGCGTTCTGGCCAAAAACTTTTCTCAAATTGCTCTCTTGACTACCATGTCTACAACATAAACCTAATAGGGCTGCCATTGAATTTCACCTTCTATTCCATTAATGACCATTCCAAATGGGCTGTTTCAAGGAAATACAAGGATCAGTGGACTTGCATCGGTGACTTAAACCGTGCTGCTGAGCAAGCTTGGAGGAGTGGTGGGTTCATCTGTACACAGAATGAACACATCTACAAAGCCTTCAGGCATTTGATAATCCACTATGAAAACTGCACTGATGCTTCCACAGTGATATAACAGACCATTCCTCCCAACCAGCACAGCCCTCGTTACGTAGAAAGTGTATGAAATGTCTGCCTTAAACTCTATTTCCTCTCAGAGAAAGGGCCCTGGGAGTTGCCAGACATGTTAGACCATCACCTAGTTAGCTCTAAAAGCAGATGATGTGCAGGTAAATTACGGCTGTTTTTCTCTGGTGTGGGACCCGCAGGCTCTGTGTGTCCCGAGTTGTGCTCCGCTCTCTCCCAGCTCCTCACCACCCATGCTGGGATGGGATGGGATGTGCACCAAAGCACATTGCTGTGAGTGCCCTGCACAGGCATCCCCAGGGCTGTTTGTGGGATGGGAGGGCAACAGAAACTCTCTCATGAGCTGGGTTGTCAGGACTGGGCAGTTAGCAAGGGACAAATACCCCAAAATACTTCAAAATCACCCCGTGTTTCAGGCACAGCGTTTCTGCTCAGTTTGGGCTGAATCTCTTTAAGAGTTGATTGAATGCAGATAGGGAGATGAGTAGATCTGTGGACAGGAAGGCTTTGTTTTTACATGATTCATTTTTAGAGAATAAATGAGCTTTAAATAATCTTTAAATCATCTGTAGCCAATACTTTGGGAATATTTCTAGTGCTTTTATTAATGTACAGCAATTTTATAAGCAAATAAACATGTCCAAAATATGAATAAGGAAAATAAGAGCAAAAACTGTCTGTTTACAGTCTAGGTCTTCCATCTGTGTAGTTATTTGTGGTTAGTTACAGTGTTTTATAGCTACTAAAGGAAAATGGAGAAAATTAGGAAAAAATATAAAGAAATGAGAAGAAAACTTTTGAAGGAAGATTTTATTTAACCTACATTTTTGTATTACAACAAATGTGACTGTTAATTTTCAATACCTCCAGTCTCAGGCTTAGGACCTGAAGCTTGCATGGACTTTCTATAAAGACAAAGCAAATTTGCAAAATCCTGATACACTCTTGGATTCAGATTTCAAGAGTGTATTTGTATTTAATACATTCCTAAATATATTTATAGGGTTCTATCTCACTTGTATTTTTTTCCTGAATTGCTAATATAAACTCCAGTCTGAAGAGTTGGCTGTCCCACTAATATTTCTGTTTTGCTGTGCTCATAGTTCCTACCACTGATTCTCCACAACACTGTCTTAAAAGGAAGTGGACATAAACAAATGCCCCACAGTTGCAAGAAGTTGTCAAAGATTTCCTTCCCTTTTCATCCTGAACAATCAACCAAACAACAAAGTGTACAAAGTGCAAAATTAACTAATTCCAGAAAACATTTGTACATACTTCTTGAAAAGATAGAAATAATGTATCAAGCCTTCATAATGAATTGTGCAGGAATAGATTTCAAAATTAGTCAGTCTGGATCAAAGGCAAACCTGTGTCTCATAGCTCAGTGAAAATAATGTAGATAGCTTAGATATCCTGCACAAAATGTTTTTTTTTCCTTTTCTCTGCATATGACTCAATAACATTTGATAAATAATTTTCTTGATAGTGTTTTTTTCTCTGATGCTTTTCAAATCGTTTAACATATACTTTTCGTTGTTTTGCCAGCTGTGGTCAAGCAACACTTTTTGTGGCAGCAAAAATCACTAGTTACACACAACACTGCTCCATGGGCTGGAAGGGCATCGTTCAGATAAGCCAAGATAAAATTAATTTCTCTTGCCCACCTTTTCTTGGCAGACAGTAGTGTAACCTGCCTGTCTGAGCTCTTGCATCTTGCCCATAGGTTTGTGTGTGCATGACCTCAAGTGTACAGGACCAGCAAGAAATCCTTTGCTGGAGACAGTGCTGGTGAGGCTCACCATGGTGTGTCAGAGAGCACCTGGATGGAGGGCACAGCCTGTATTTCTTATGATATTTTCAAATGCTCATTTGAAAATGAGCATTTGGGTCCCAGAGTTCAATAGCAGAGTTTCCATCCCACCAGTTGTCACAGCAGTGTTGCCACAGCCCTGTTTCCCAGGCTACAGGTCACAGTCCATCACTGGACTTAAGTGATGATTGCTGTTCTTAATTATTTGATCAATTGATAGTTGTCATAGAGTTTTACAAGACTACTTAAACATTCCTCTTTCATTATACACACGACTGATTGCCTCCATTTTAGCTGTAACTGAGGAGGTGTAAAGAGCAGTGGGAAGATGCAGAGGAAGAGTTGTACCATACAGCATTACAAGGACCTCAATAGCCTGGCTGTGCACAGACTGATTTCAGTGGAGTAGCAATAAAAAGGCTGCAGATCTGGTTCTCTCTTTTTTTAGCTGTAAATAACTTTAATTCAGTTTTGCTGTTATTGTGTAACTTCTGTATTTGCAAATCCTGGTATTTCTGCTACACATCTTGTGAAACACGGGCAGCCTCTTTGTTTCTCAAAGATAATCAACCAAATAAACCATATAGATTTTTAAGGGGTTTGTAACTCAAAGGCTTTCTGTGCAAAGGCAAGACCATAAGCCACTTGCCACTTACTCCACCTCATATGGCCTCACAGCATGCACTGTGATCAGTCATTAGTGTGAAATACTTTTTGCCTATTTTTTATATATATATTCATAAAGTTTTTAAAGTTAACATATGTTCTATTTTAAAATGTCAAACACTCAAGAAATATCTGCCTGTCCCAGTGATTCTGTGTTGCCTCTGCTGCCCACCATGACCCTTTTGACTGGACAGGCTGGTTCCTGCAGAAGGGGACATGTGGCATGGCCCTTCTGCAATTTCAGGGGGATCCGTCCAACAAAACTAACTCTGCAGAAGGGCACAAGCACTGGACCCTTATATGGAGAGGGAAGAAAGCTGCTCTCTTGTCTGGAAACCTGTAGTCCTACTCCTCAGCATGCAGAGCTATTCTGACCCGTGGGCTCTGTTCTAGTTAGACTAAATGAGAACATTTATTATACATGAAAATGGTTTGCCGAAGGAGTAGGAGAGGCCAAAAGTAAACATTATTAATCCACTAAACATTACTACACTGCAGCCAAGTTTGTAACAAACACAGCAGTAGGGATTGTGTTTCGGTATAAATTGCCTTGTAATCATCTCCGCAAGCCGAGGCTCGTTCCCAGCACGCCTGACACGCTCGTGGGGCGCAGGAAATGCAGATACAGCCTCTTGAAATACACGCCTGCCACTTGTCCCGCCCCCAGCCAGGGCATCACCTGCCCTCACCACGGCCACTGCCACCCCAGAGCAAGGGCAGGGCTCTGCCTCTCTGTCACTACTCAAAAAGCCCTGATGATTTCTCTGTAAACCCCTGTTATCTCAGAGGATGCTTCTCCAACACCAGTAATTGTGGATCAGTAGGGCAGTGCTTTGCTGTGTTGGAACAGTGCAATTTTACTCATACTTAATGCAAGAGGTCAAAGGATTAGACAATGAAGAAAACCTAAAAATAAATTGAGGGTTAAAAATTTAAACTGTGTAAAATTTAATTCTGGGCAATTTTTAATTACAATACTGGAAAACAGGCAGAGGCATTGCAGCCTAAGCCCACTTCACAGGGCAGTCTTTGTGGTGGAATTGCTGCTAGTGTCTCCACAATGACTGGACATACCCTGAATTGTCATTATGGGAGTGATGAGCAATGTATTGGGGAATTTCTCAAGGACACCTGGGGCTTCATGCCAGCTGTCCACCAACAAGCTTTGGCTTGGCAAAGGAAGCTTTGGCAGAAATTTCTCTGAGCTGGGAACTTTCCTTTTTCCAAGGCATCCTAACTTAGCCTGGTGCTTGGACTTGTCACGGGGGTCCACAGGCATACTTCTGAACCAGAGCACAGTCAGCTTTGAGGATTGAAGCAGATGGCAGTTTTAAAAGTACAGCAGTCCTGCACAGCCCAGGAGGTTTTTATCATTTCACTGTCAGTAATGCCCAGTATTCCAGCTATCCTTGCAAACCACACACACTGCTCCCCTCTCAGCATGTTGTGTGAACTTTTCTGCTCTCAAAAAAAAAACCAAAACCCACCACAACAAACCCCACAAAAACCCAAATCACAAAACTGTGAAGTTTCCAGTAAACACATCTAACAGAAGTGCCTGTGTCAAACAGGGCTTCCTCAGCTCCCCTGCAGTGTGAAGGGAGAGGGTTCTTTCTGTGAAGACAAATGGGCCTCTCATCCCTCTCTCCTGTTTAAATATACACACTTCTGACTCCTGACACTAATGAAATGATCAGTAACATCATTGTGAGAAATTTTTTTAATGTATCAAAGGATCCTTGGCATTATTAGCATAGTCACATAATTATCCATGGGGAAACCTACACCTATATGTTAACACCCATAAATTATTGTGTGAATCTCTTTTATACCTTTATTTTCAGTTTCTGGGAAAGATACATCACTGGGTACTTAATACAATAATTGCTTCAGAATGTGTAAGTGCCTATGCCCGCGGTAAAATGTTCGGGAGGCAGAGCAGTGCTGGCAGCGTCACCTGAGAGCTCAGTGAGCCAAAGCCTAACTGTGCTCAGAATGTGATGCAAGAATATGATGCGCTTCTTTAATTTCACAAGAGATTTCTTAAAAAGACAGGAATTTTAAAATGAGAATGAACAGATATTTGTTAGGCTAAGTGTGAAAAAACCCCTTGTAACAAGGAACAAATTCTTCACAGTACAAGGCAGAGAGCCTGATCTGAAATTCCAAGCTAGGATAGCAATAGTGGTGTTTTCTAGATATCCTGATACCCTGAGTACCTTAGCCATATCTGACACTTTTCGATTTAGACTGGAGATACCAGGTTAAAGATCTAATCTGTTTAATAATCCTTACAAATTCGGCATGAATGCAGTAAAAGAAGTCATGTAAGAACCCAGAAATCAGTTGTAGCACATTCAGATCTTGCCATCTGACAGTGTAATGTAATTTTTTAATGCAGGCCCATTGTATGCTTATCTTTATGGTTTTTAAATGGTTTATCCCACTTTGAAGAATATGCTATTCTAAGCATATGTGATATGTTCGTTTTAATAAAACTGTTAAATACAAAACACTAGGACTTGAAAAATATATCCTGCTTTTTATAAATAACTTTTACTCAAGTGATTTTAGGAACTCCTTTTGATTTTTCTCATTCGCGTTTGCTTGACATTTCTATCAAGGTATCTGGTGACTATTCCGATTCTCCTGTAAGAGGGATGCAATTAAGGAACATTTTTCCCCTCCTTTGATCACTTTGCAGCTTGAGAACTGCCAACTGGTATTCAAATATTCAAAGTTTACAGGGGCAGAGCATAGTATTTAATGTCGCATGCCAGAGTAATGGCAATTGCTACAAATGCTTCACTGTAGTAGAACTAGCATTGCCTAATTTATTAATCATACAAATGTTGCATGCAAATTAGCCACAGAGTTATGCATCATAATACAGTAATCGAAATATCTGTCTTCACATGTATTAATGCCTGAAAATTAAGGATGTCACATTACAGCCTCACACAGTTTCCCCATTACATTCCAAAACCTGCCAGAAGCTCACTAAAAGCCATGTCACCAAGTGTTTTCTTTTTGTTCCTTACTTCTGACTTTCTAACGTGTGACAATATTTAGCTCCAGGGCACTTTTGCATCTGCCTTTTTTCAGGGTTCCTTTTTGGGCTAACATTCTGCCAGACAAATATCAATATTTCTCTTGCTATACTGCAGTTTAAAAACGTATATTGGCACTGGTATGAGTATGGTCAACACCATTGTCTTTCCCTGCTCTGAAAGCTGCTCCATTTCACATCCTGACCTGGTAAATCCTAGACACTGCAAGGGAAATCTACATCTTTTCTTCTCTTGCTTTCTAACTGCTCTAAATATTTCTTTCAGGAAAGTCAAGGTGAAAATGAAGGATCTGACAATGTTGCGTGGAATATTTTGCAAAGAAAGACTGTGGAAGGGACAGTTTGTGCAGTTGCATCCCTGCTCACTGGTCTGCCCTCCTCTTACTGCCGAAAGATGGGGAAAAACAGAGAAATGGGAGCAAATAGAATTTGCAGGAAAAAGGCAGAAGAGGGAACAAGACAACTGAAGGTGAGCAAGAGAGAGGAAGCAAGGGAAGAGCGTAAGGAACGTCAGGATGGTCAACACCAAGCAGGTCAGAGACCTTGACTGTGGTGACAGAGAAATACTAGGTGTTAGCTGTGCAAAAATCCAGTTAACAGGATGTTTAATTTACTGTGATGGATACTTAACATTCATCCATTTTACAGATACAGTCTCCATAGGTTATGCCACAGAGATAAAAATGAAAGGCATAGACTGAAGTGACTTAGCCAGGTAGTAAAAAACCCACAAAACAAATCAACACCTGGAAGAAAGTTGCTACCTCTCTGTTACCAAACCTACAAGAGGTGGGGTAAGGTGAAGTCAAAAGGATTAAATAGGTGAAAGTAGGAGGGAGAAATTCATAAGCTAGGCTAACCAGTTTGAACCACACATGCTAAATCACTTTTTTTAAAAGACGGAAGCGACTATTTAGGTTTAAAGCCAATACAAAAATACAATAAAAACAAGAGATGCAAAATATTCACAAGAGTAACTCCAGATCATTTAATTACAGCTGGTGATGCTAAAGTGAGCTGCACTTGTTCTTGTAGCACTGAGAGAACTGCAGGCAAAAAAAAAGGTAAATGCAAATACAAAGGAAAATAAACAGAACATACATAGGGATAAGCAAACTGATGCCTTTAACACTTTGCTCTTGGGATTATTATTACAGATATATTTACAACATGTGGTCTTTTATTGTTAGGTTAAAAACCAAGCTTTGTTTAGAAACCTCTCCAGTTGTATGTTTTCTTCAGTTTCATCTCTTATCCTACTTTGCTTTTCAGCACTAAACAAACCAGCACTTGTCTAATATAGTAGTTTCTTACTGCACTGAGTCAAAATCAGCAAGCATTCCTAGGTATTACTTACTGTCACTTGGCTCATGGTGGCTGTTTTTTCACCTCCTGCTCTTGGATCCCACAGAGGAATAATGGCAGTAATAGAAACTGTAGCTCTATAAAAAGTGTCATCTTAATATCAGAGGAGGAGCTAGACATAAGGGGTTGGCTTCACAAGTGTAAATATTTCATCATTTATTTAGCAGCGTGGCTTTTCATTTTCCCTCAGGCAAAAACTTTAATAAAGGAATAGGTCTACTGCAACAAAGGAAGTAACACCAAAACCAGAGACAAGGACACTTCCTAACTCCATTAATATCGGCAGGAATTTGCCTTCATCTTCAGTGGGAACGGAACTTCAAAGACATGGAAATCACCCATAAAACCTGAAGGGTAACAACTGAACCTTCCATAGTCTGTGACACAAACTGTGTTCAGAGGGTGATAGTGTAGTCCCGATGTGACGAAAATGTTCCCAGCAGGAGTTGCACATCCTTGGCCTGACCACAGCCTTGTCCCTGGCACTGCCAGGGTGGCTGTTAGGACAGAACCTCTCTGAGGCAGGACTACACAGGAGCTGGGCAAAGATGAACCTCCTCTTGGTGAACACTGTCTCTCTTTGTTCATGGCTGTACTTTCAGTGCCCAAGTCAGAGTAATATCCCCACCTTTAGAGGTGTATTTTTTACATCTCAGTAATTTAAGATATTCTTTCAGAGCCTGTCTCTGGCAGAATGAAGGCTGAAAGCTGTATCTCCTTAGCACTACTTTGTGTTGTTAGAATTGAGGACAGTGATACAAAGAACCTTTTCTTCTCTAGGGACATTTAGTCCCTTTGTGGACTAAGAACACTTTTTGGGTGCAAACTGCCTGCCAAATGCTGTGAATGTGGGAAAGCCAGGATGAGGGAGCTCATTCCCGAGCACCTCTGGAGGTCTTGTTTTGGTATGGCACCATACAGCAAAGTAGAGATTATAAAACAACAGAGGTACCATTCTTCTTCTAACAGCAGAATTAGTTTCCCTCTCTTTCCTTTGGATGACTCCTTATGCTTCTTCTGTTCCTGGGATAAAAGGACATGGGATCAAGTCACTGTATGATGATGTAATGTAAAACCTGGAGAAGTTGTTACAGTCTTGATGAGTGAGTTTATCTGCTCCTCATAGTCCTATTTTAGCTCTGAAAAAAGTTCCCCTCTGTCCTTCATAACTTATTGGTCACCAAAATAAGTCTGACAACACAGACTCTTTCAAATAAACCAAATTCCAAAGAATGGTATGTGTTTCAGGAAAATGTTCCATGAGAGTGTGTACCCCAACTAAAGCCTTTCCATTGATTTCAAATTCTGTTTCATATGTTTCATATGGTGTCTGCACCACCAGACCATTGCAGGCCATATCAAGAAAGCAAAGCCAAACATTTTCAGAAAAGCCCCTTTAAAAGAGCTATGTTTAACGTATGCTAATATGTCTGTGTGCTACACAGCAATGATTTTCAGTCCTTGTGTGTAAAGAGATTAGTGAACAACCTTTAATAAAGCCACAAATATGACTATGAAATACTGGTTTGTGCATATTTTCCATACATAAAATTTCTTAAGGAAGCCTATGCCTCTACTGGAAAATTATGGGGAAATTTCAAAACCTTTGCTCTTTGCAAGTCAGACCCATGTTGTGTGTCAAAATATACAGCTGAGTTTTCTTGACAGAGCAAGCATTGTTCAGGACCCTGCTGGTACAGAGAACTTGAGATTTCAACACTTTTTAAAATAAAACACAGTATTTCTTTAATGCTAAATTCCTTTGGTTTCCAGTACCCTCATTGTTAACAATCCGCACATTTACAATCGGTCTAAGAAATGAGTGAAGCATGTGGTTTGGCTGCTTTGAAAATCATATAATAATGCTATTTGAGTTTGTGAGTTTAGCTTTGTAGTCCAACTGAATTGACTATCAGGTAGAGATAGTGCAGTAAAGGTAAAACACAGTATTGCAGATAAGAAACTAATCTGTATTTCATGGTCCCCGTCTTCTCTGGGTATATGAGCCCAGAGCTTTGTGGGATCAAGTGACACTCCTAAACCTAACACTATTGTGCACCGCTGGTTTGAGTATCTTGGTTAAACTAGTGTGGTAAAGGCAAAGTAAAACTGAGCAGCTTCACAGCCCTTACCACTTATACCATAAGCACAGTGTCTTTCCTAAGCAAGGGAGGTTTCAAGGGCTAACAGCATTTGAAGTAACTCCAGTGTAACTTAAGTGTAGTATTGCATAGAGCATGACAATAAGGTCAACAGAGGAAAAATTAGAAGAGCTAAACTCTAGACAAGTTTATGAATGCATGTATTAAAAAATTAATACATGTTTGTGCAAAGTATTCAGGAGAAGATAAATATGTTTCCTCTAAAAGGATGTAGGTGTAGCTACTGCTGCGTACCAAGGAGATTTAAAAAAAATCCTGTTGCTGTGTTCTTGTTGTGTTTGAAGTAATAATTAATGTCTGGCGTCAGGTTTGACTGATAACTATTACTTTCTTCACACAGATTTTCTAAGCTTGAGAGACCAGTTTTCAAAAACACTCTAGCAAAGCTATTATATCACCATTACTCCCTCAGAAGAAACTCTAAAAGGATGATCAGAAATACCGCGGGTGAGTCCTGTTTTTTCAGTATCTTCTCACGATTTGGCTTCAAAAAAGAAAGTCAGCTTTTCTGACAGTAATCTTTCATAATTACAGCTGAAAACAGTTGTTTGCCAACAACAGTTGGCAAATTCTCAACAGCATTGGAAATTGGACCTAATGCATTCAAAGGCAAAAGCCTTTAAAATATTTCACATGTAGACACTATTAGCCAATATTCTCAATTAGAATACATGCTTTTGTTCTTAAAGAAAGCTACCCATGCTATTTCTTTCACTGCTGATACAGGTTTGTATCTGTTACTGCTTTGAATTTTCTAATTTGGATACTCTCAGTAGTACTTCAAACTCCCATAGAACCGTGTCCCAGATAGCTGCTGTAAGTCTTGTATATGGCTGTATGAACATACTCAATGAAGAAAAACTCACACCTGAAGAACTCTAGTACTGTGAAATAACGCATTCAAGAGTGAGGAAATACAGAGCTGCGTTTGCCTATACAATTTTGATTTGGCCTGTGTATGGCTATCCTTTGTGGCTGAACCATCTTTTGTTCTGTGTACAAAATCTACAGCTTTCTCAGATAATGTGTGGGGAGTTTGCTGGCTTTTAAACCTTTGTATGAAGTGTATAGTCTTCTGGTATTATTTATTGCTTATTAGTCAGCTCCATCCCAGAACTTAATTCTGTCCCAGGAGTTTGATATGTTTGGCTCCCTCAAGTATGATGGCTCTCACATTTGGTCTAGGATGTGTAGGAGTGGTGCAAATCAAATGTATGCCTATGGGTGGAGGGATGAAGAGTGTTCAACTATAAACAGACTCAAACCATTGATTTCTTTCCTTCTGTGGGTTCCCTTCCTGCACACTACAGCATTTCTGCTCCTGAACAATTTTTCGGAGTTTATTATTAGTCACAAGATTATCCTGGCTTTATGCTGAGCCTTTACCTAGGCTTAGCAACAAGGCTTTTCTTAAAACCTGGTGAAATGCTTTTCACCCTAAGTACATAGTATTGTTTCTGTCACACAGTCCTCTGCTAACATTATATATATATATATAATGTCTTTTCCAAGTCACAGTAGGTGGCAGTTTGGTTTGAGACTGCACTGGAACATCCAGTAGCACTGAAGTTTTAGGTAGGGGCTGTTAAAAATTCTTGGAAATATAAGAAGTATTTAAAGGCCAGATGGTTCAGAAGGCTAAGAGGAGTTTAACTGGCACCAAAATGTGGGACAACAAAAAGAGTGAAGAGGGTTATCTGCTGCATCTTGCTTTTTGAAATGAGAAAAATGGAAACAATTTATGATGGGGACACCACTTTTCAAAGAGATTTGAACTGCAGAGCTGTGGAGTGCCTGCCTCTTCCTAAGGCAGAATAATACCTAGAAAAACAGCCAATAGGTGAGTGTACCAGACTGACATCTTACCTGAAACAACAGAGGTATCTGATTTAATTTCTGCCAACAGGTTTAATGGAATGCAAGATCCTGAGCCCAAAGGAAAGCAAATCGTTGTGTCCTCCAAAGGATGGATGGCTTCCTTATGAGGTGGGGCTAAGAACACGC
>WEIV01017101.1:69262-79368 GCA_013390005.1 Calyptomena viridis
TGTCCATGCAAAGGTGGCAGGGCTCTGAGAGAAACACAGCAGGTCCAATGGATGTGGCTCATCCTTGTCAAAGTGGCAGTCTGTTCCCAGGACTACCAAGCAAAAAACAGCTGAAAGAACATGTGAGAACAAAATTTTAAATATCAGCCTCAGCCTGGATAAAGGCCTGGAAAATTATACATTTAGTTGTTAAAAAAAAAAAAATCTGAGATGCTAAAAATCCTCAACAGAGACCTTCAAAATGACTACAATCATCTGAGCAGTATATTCTACTTAAGCTTTAAAAAAAGTAAAACAGAATTTGGTTTTGATAAATAACTTGTGTGCAGGATCCAGAACAGTTTTGTTGGGATCTTCAGCAATGCCATCATGCCATCTTTCAGTGATTTTGAGGTTGGCATCATATCCACAATATCAAGCCTGCAGGTTGTGTAACAAGCTAATGATGCAACCTCTAAGGAAGAACATGGAGGTGCTGGTAGGATGACAAAGTTCCTCCACACACATACAGTAATAGATAATGGAGATTAGATGAGGCTGCAGTCAAACATGAAACATTAAAATACTGTTTACTAACAAACACAGAACCAATTAAACTGGATTTATATAAACTATTAAATTAAAATATTAGAAAGCCTGACATTACCTGTGATATTCTAGTTTGATTTCCAGTATAATGGAAAGCAGATTTTTCAGAACTTACTCCTGTCTGAACTAGATTATATCATTTTAAGGGGGAAATATACATGTTGATATAAATATCAACAGAAAAGTTACCATAGTTCTTGGTACCTTCTCAATGGTTAATTAGGGGTAACTATAAATTAAGATTGCAGATCTTGGATCTTTGTGTGCCAGAGGTAAGATGTGGATTTTTAAATGGATATTTACAATATAAAATGATACATAAAGGACCCCCATTGACTTTCTCTTTGATAAGCTATATATGTGGAACTTCTTGAGCCCCACATTAGACAGAAAGTATCTCTTAATCATGTCTCATCTCTACTCTATGAAATCTTTCTAACTTTTCATCATTTTATTTGAAGTTAGGACCCAAACCCCATTTACAACACTCCACTTTTCCTTGCATTGGTGCCAGATACAGATGAAGTATAAACCTCTCTGTTCTTTCTCAATATTTACTTACTTGGGCAATCAAGTGTTGGCTTCCCCATTCTAGTCACCATGTCAGAGATGTAGCAATTGTGGTCTGTTAGTCTCCAATTCCTTTTCAGTGACTTTGCTCCCCAGCAGAGGACTCCCTGCAAGATTTGCTGGGCCCTTGTTCTTTCTAGAACATATATTCTGCTTATTCATTTGTATAAAGCAAAAATGCTGTCATACTAATTTTGTAGGAGGATAAGACACAAAGGGTTTACCACTAAGTATTTGTGAAGAGGAAAACTGAGGACAGGACAGATCTCCTGAATCCCATCCTGACACTACAGCACTTCATATTTCCATGTGAGGCTGAATTGCAGAGGTCATGGCCAAATGCACTGTCAGCTGATGGATACGATCCTGGTATCAGATTGAATGCTGTCATGTCTTTCCAGATGTATTTAAAACTGTCCTGGTCAAATAAGAAAACAGGGCTTTAAACCTAACTCTCTCCTGCTAAATATAACCATGCCATGCCTTTTCTTTCATAAATAATCCCCCACAAACTTGGAAAATAAAGTATTTTCCCAAATGGGGGAGAAATATGACCAATTTGAAAATATAGACAAAGGAAATACTATTTTAGGTAATTAATTTAGGCAGTTCTTCCTTGTCAAAATGGTGATTTTGATTCTGTCCTTTGTCTCCTACTGCAGGGAACAAAGATTGTCTTCAGCATCAATCTGTGTTGGGTTAAGCACCAAACTTGTTGAACCATGCAGACCAAGCAAAAGAGATCCTGTGATAAAAGGTCTAACTCAAGACCAGAATTCATGATGAGTTTAATTTCTTTGTTTAGTCAAATGCTGTGCACTACACAGGATTGGCTCTGACAAGCTTCTTCTGTAAAATCATACAGAAGAGACTGAAATCTAGGCCACAGCTAGAAATAATTCTTAGGAAGCTGTCTGGATTTCCTGAAGGGCAAGGTGTGGTTCTGTGCGTGGGAGGTAAATGCCAGTGTTTTTCTGTTACTAGTAATTAGGTACAGTTTGAGTTTCATTAGTAAGAACGACACATGCATGCTGGAATAAAAGAGATTATCTGACACTGGGATTATATGTTACCAGCTAAATGTTTTATATTGTGTGTTATCTTTGTTATTTTGTGATTTGGACTTATAAATGTCCAAAAGCATGTTCATATTTAGCAACACATAAGAAAAAAATTTCTGTTACCAAGAGTTTATAATATAAACAAGAAAGAAATCTCCTGGTGAATCTCCAATTATCCCACCAGTCTGTCTAACATTTTGGAATTACTTATTGCATTAGCATTTGTTTTTATTAGCTTTAGTCATTTTGCTTTTGATGTTGTTTACAATCACTGCCAAACACAGAAACAGGCTTTCCAGAAAGTTATCCTGAACATCAAGCATTGAAATGTCAGTCTTAAAAGATTTGAAAAACCAAAACCAAACCAGAATCTTATCAGGGAAAAGGGGCTGGGTAGCCTTAAATAAAAGAGATACTGTAACTCTAGAGAGTGTTCATTAAATTCTAGCAATGCAAACAGGAAAAACGTCCCTGTAATATAGCTAAAAATGCCTGTTAAATTATTTTAGAAGTCCATTCATTGCAGTATTCAACCCCATGAACCCTATATGAATATTATGGCAGATATTCTAAAATTCTTATAAAACATTTGGAAGGGCTTTTTTATACTGCATTTTGAGGTTTCGTAGCAATATATGGTTTTAAGCCAAAAGAAAGCACCACGAGTTTCCAGCCTGATCTTTTGCACAGTACAGGTGACAATTAAATTAAGTGATGTGTACATCATTCCTGGGAGAGCTAGAACACTTCCTTTGGGAAAAAAATCCACCTTCTTGATTGAAAGATTTCAGGTGACAAGGAATAATTCCCAGGCCTGTCTATAATTTTTTTTTCCCAAGCTTAGTTAGTCCAAGGGGTTTTCTCTATATTTGGGTTTTGTTTTTTAATCAAAGAACAGCTCAGCTTTCAAACATTACAATTTTAAAAGATTTGTCTGCTAAACTGGTAATTTCTGTGATTATTTTCTTTATTTATGTAATTCTAGGTGAGTTAATGCTTATGTGATTCATTGATGGGCTAGAGATTAATCTTTTAAAGTCTCTTCTGTAAGAAGGGTTTCTAGATCCCAAAGCAACTGTATGGTTCTGCTTCACCAGTTTCTCAGTTTTTTCTTGGTATCAGGGCAAGACGTACTGCTCCACCAACAAAATCCTCACTACAGTGTTCCCCACATTTATGCAGAAGGATAGCATTTCTGTGTGCTCTTAACTGCTTTTCTGTATCACTGCTTTAAATAGTGCTGCCCTCCATCAGATAACTAAAGTACATTTTTCTTTCCTAGCTATATTAGCCTGCACTAAGCTATACTTAAATGGACATTGTTCAAGTTAGCTCAGCTTGCCAAAGATCCTTATACTACTGTGGACTAATTCATTATCACTTTGCACTGTTTCTTGTGCAAATATTATCTTACAAATTTGTAAAACATGTAAAACTAATATGTCTCACTAGCTATTTATAAATACTTCTCACTTTTTAATAATGCCAAGTAGAAAATGATCTTGACTATTTTTTCCCAATTTAAAATGTAATGTATGTCCTAAGAGCTGTGTAATACAGCCAGACACTGAAATATATTAAAATGCTTAAGCAATATATTTTGCTTATTCTTGGTAATGTGTGTTGATACATCAAGTTAAGAGTAACCTGCAAGAGGAACAACAGTTTCACTTGACACCTTTTACTTTGTAACAAAAGTTACTTTATTTCTATAGTAGCACCTAAAATTATGTTGCAATAATTTTGGACAAGGAGAAAATTATTTGCTATACCAAGTTCTATTTATTTCAGCAAAATTATTCCACTACTGCATAATTATGCCTTAATATAAAGCAAGAGAAATTTAATAAATAAAATGAAAACACAAGGTAGCATATTCTGAAAAATATCTGGCTAGAAATGAGTCGTACTCTAATCTCGGATAAACTCTTTCTCTACGTGAAGAAATGTTTAATTAAGGCAGTTCCAGCTCTGTGTAATTGCCACCAGCAGAGATACAAGCATCACTTTCCACAAAGAGAACCACACCCCCCAAGAAACACAAGTTTTTCTCGTACCCACCACGTTGATGAAATGTTGCCACTGACTACCTTGCCTTTTACGAGATGATCCTTTAGAAAAGGACAGTGATCTCCAGAAGCAGCACAATTAATTCTGCAGAATACCAGGTTGGAAACCTTGTAGATGCTTCTTCAGTACTTTGCCATAGCTATTGGATAAACTTCTCAAAAACACTAAATGTATTAAATAACAATTTTGTTATTCATATAATTTCTATTTGGGGAAGGATTCCAGTTTTCTGGAACACTAGACACTTGAAACTCCAGCAACCTCCATTATCTTTTTTTTCCTTTTCAATTAGCTATATACAATTAATGCATTATCTAGTAGTTATAATCTATTAACTAAGCAGAAGTGCTGACAGACTTTTAGTAAATCAAACACCCAGTATTAACCAGACTGATCTGTCCAGATTAAGATAATGACCAGCTGTGCTATCTTGATAAATCCTGTGGGAAGAAATTATTGTAATGTTGGTTATAACTACATGTCTACTACTGTGTTGACATCCATATGTAAAACAACTGTAAAATAATTTTTTTACACTCTGACAAGTCTAAAACTTGACACTCATAGGCAGGAGGCTGTCAGGCTTCCAAAAGCTTTGCTTCTTTTTCTTTCTCCTGTGCACATAAGCACACACAAGTTCTCAGATGTTTGACACAGACCATTTGAGCACATCACTGATCAGTGCTCTTTGCATGGTACACCAAGAGGGGCACACTAGGGGCACACTAGGGGCACACTAGGGGCACACTAGGGGTACACTAGGGGCACACTAGGGGCACACTAGGGGTACACTAGGGGCACACTAGGGGCACACTAGGGGCACACTAGGGGTACACTAGGGGCACACTAGGCTGAAATGCTGCAACTTCAGGAAGGGTGGGATGGGAGAGCCAGGGAACTGCAGGTCTGCCAGCCTCACCTCTGCCCTCAGGATAACTCTGGAGCAAATACTCCTGGAATATACTTCCCAGGAACCTGAGTTGCACAAAGGTGACTGGAAACAGATGGTGTAATGTGGCTTTACCAAAGGCAAACCTTTGATGGAAAGATGGACTCAACAGAGGAGGAAATGCTTGCTATTTACCTTGACTTTAGGGAGACCTTCATCATGGACTCCTACAGTGCCCTTACAGTCTAATTGGTGCAATATGCAGTAGGAAAATGTACAAGGTGGATGGATAATTTTTTTGCTTTCTTAAGTCTAGGACTTTTTACACGAAAGTATGAAAATTGTAAAGAAAAAAAGCAAGAGCATTACAGAATGAAAACTAAGAACGTTTCATTTGGTCTCCTTATTCTGCCATAGTAAACCAAACTTTTTTAGACACTCAGCCTGCATTCCTCATTTGCTGGGTGGTGAACTTGAGATATCTGGAATCTAGTATCTAGAATGATCCCTGAGCACGGTGGCATTAATTTTGAACCTAATTGAACATGGTTGTGGTTTGAATGCATGGTGCTAAATATTCACAAGATATCTTCTGGGTATCTTACACTGGGCATTCTGAATTCATAGATATGCTTAATAAATGTTGTTTTGACAAAGTTGTTTAATTTTCCCATCTGTATAATGAACATCATACAGTCTTTCCAATAAGCACCTTAATATTTGTACACAGCTCAGGTACTGTAAACAGCAACCCAGAAAAGCATATGAAAATAATTCTTTTTTTGTGTTGAGTAATGGGATGGGGACAGGCCTTGGGAGCACATAGTAAGATCTAGTGTTTATTTTTGAATGTTGAATAATACCCAACTTTATTGTGCATGATGCACATTTTATCCATTAGAGAGATTGCCTTGGGTGACTGAAAACACTGAAATTAAAACACTGTAAACAAGATCCACTCAGGAATGCGAGTCTGTAAGTCTCAAACAGATGATCCTGAAAATTACGTGTGCAGTTCCTGCATTGGCACCTTGTAATTTTACTTTGCTTCCCTATGAAATGTGCCCCTGGAGAAACAGTCCTGGGTATGCCTAAATCTGGGAAGAGCCTGGAAAGAGCTAAGCAGTTTAGAATTTATTTTTTGCTTACACCTAGCTAGGCAAACAAGAAGCTTTTCTACAGCAGAGACAACAGATAGCTCGGTACAGTAACACATACCAAGCATCACAGGCCTAGGATCTCTACAAAATACAGCTGCAGGCTTTCTCTCAGACAGTGGTGGTATGGATGTCAATCTTTCATAGGACAGCATGTTGTCGTGGGCCTATGACCAACTCTTTCCTCAGCTGAAGAGATGTGGGCTCAAAGACAGATTCCCCTGCCACACAGAACATCTCCCACCATTCTGACTATTCCAACCTAGTGGAACATTATCCTTTCTTCACTGTGCAAAAAAAAACCCAACAGAGTATCAGACCAGGAGTATAGAAGGAACCAGACTCTTCAGCCCAGTGATGAGGGTACACACACACACACAGACTGAACCTGATTACAATCCATTCTCTACAGCTTTTTTCTGCTTTGCTGTGTAACTTTTTGAAGTAAATTACAGGGAGAATATTGAGACCTGGCCAGGAGTCCAATCTTTCTTCTTTTCAGGAAGAAAGTGCCTCAGCCACCAGCTATTTGTTCCAGCATTTTCTGTGTCTTTTTCTGCACACAGCAATAGCTTCAGCTGGAGAAATGAAGACAGTTCTCACCTCAGAAAAACCTGCAGCTTGGACAGTGGTAACTTACAGAAAAGTTTCCTCCAAAATTCCTTAGTGCTGACATAGAAGGAATGTCTTCATTCATCACTCTCTACTGGAGAAACTCACTTTTTGGTTTACATGAATTAAAGCTACTGTGGGGTTTTTTTTGGTTTGGTTGGTTGACTGGTTTTGGGGCAAGGTTTTTGTTTGTTGTTTTGTTTTTAACCAAGCATGTTGTAAAAATAAGATCTTAGTTAAAATGTTATTTGCACAGAACAGAGTTCATAGCTAAAACAAGCAAAAGACTCTGGAATTTCTATGAAAAAATTAAACTAATACTATCCATGCATTTATGAGTTGGGCCTTCTATTGAAGTTATAATTGTACCTTGTCAGTGATCTCTACCAAGTCCACAATGTGTTTCTGGTGTCTTTTCTTGCCCCTCCCCTGCCTTAGGAAGCCCTTGTATTATTGTGTATCATTGTTTTGTTCCTGTGAGTCCTTGGAAGAAAAGTATTTGAATAATATTAGGAGGTTGTCATCCATCTTGCTGGGGGGGAGAAAAGATAATGTGTTTTTTCCACATGTAAGCACTCGGTGATCCCAACAAATACACCACTGCAAATTGGAACTACAAACAACACAGAACTTCCTGCATGCTCTGCTAAGAGGGTGATGAAAATCTCTGCTAATGACTTTGAGAGTTACCCTTGCAATGTCTGACATTTGAATCAGCTAGAGGGATAAAGTTACAGCAAGTCTTTGGTTAACATATTCTCAACAAAATTCTCCAAACCTCAATTACCATGGAAACTACTTATCCTTAAGGCACTAAGGATAGCTGAAATATTTTCTCTTGACAAAAATGGGAGCGAGGCCAGAAAAATATGGGATTGTGCATAATAAGGCCTTTGATCTTTCATTTACATCTATGTTAAGTAGAAATAATCTCAGTGAAGCAAGTTGATCGCAGAGCAATATTCATTTATAGGACAGAACAAGGCTTAAGACATTGTCTAGTTCTGGTTATTTCTAGATATTTTTCCATATTCTTCATATGTTTATGTTAACAGGTTTCTTTTTCACTTTCCTAATAAGAGAAACATAGTAAGGGAAAATACTATTTGTATATAAAATTAGTAGACATGCTTCAAGCATTGAAAAAATCCTTGGGACAAATGGAACTAATCAGTCCCACTGAGGCTCAGAATTTTACAACCAGAGATTAAAAATGCCTCTAATTTAGCCCAGGTTCCCCAATGTCCCTGAGTACTCAATTTCTATAAAACAGAGTATAGTGTTCACTGTGCAGAAGGATTTGCACACCTCTAAGCAAGGGATTGGCTCAACAACAGAAAATCTCATTTCTAGCTTTATGTAAATTGAATCTCTAATTTGCTGTAGGAGTTCTTGTTTCATTTTAACATCAAGTTTAAGAGACATAAATGGAATAAAAATAACTTTTGGGAACATTACCATCAAAACTCTTATGGTTCCTATTAAGCAGATGCTTCCCACAACTTAAGTCACTGTGAGCAAAAGTCTGAATGTGAAACATGTGCAGGTGGTGAGGCACTGCTGGGCCATGATCTTACTGGCATTTATGTAAAACCATCAGTGTGGTACCTTTGCTCTAATCTTCCCATTTAGACAGCTAACCCTGAGTATAAGTTACACTGCAGCAATAATCCCTACTAAATACTCTGATCTTATCTCCAGGTTCCCTGATGGCTGGTCCCCGGGCCTGGCTGTGTCCCCAGCAACAGAGCAAGTCACAGCGTGCCCTGGCAGCCAGGAGGGCCAACTGTGTCCTGGGGGGCATCGGGCACCAGCAACACCAGGGAGGTGATTGTCCCACTCTGCTCTGCACTGGTGTGGCCTCACCTTGAGTCCTGTGTGCAGTTCTGGGTGACACAATCATAGCATCATCAAGGCTGGAAGAGCCCTTCAAGATTATCCAGTCCAGCCATCCACCTGGCACTACTGCTGTAACCCATAAACCACTGAACCATACCACAGCCAGATCCAGATGCCTCTTGAACACCTCCAAGGATGGGGACTCCACCGCTTCCCTGGGCAACCTGTTCCAAAGCCTGACCACTCTGACAGTGAAAACAATATTTCTAATATCTAATCTGGATCTCCCCTGTCTCATCCTAAAGCCATTTGCATTGAACTGCTTTGGAGTTGTGGCTGGCCAAAACTGTGAGCAACACAGACTTGTGCCCTGGGTTAGGGCGTCTCCAGTCACCCTGGATGGTAAGAACTGCTTACACCATGGCCTGTCAGCACAGCCATGGACAGCTCTCACCAGTTTTGCACCGGCAGCTAGCAAAGTTCAGATTGTTCTTGTATCTCATCTATCTGGAATCCAGGAAATCCCACAACTTATCGTGAGACCATTACATTTGTCTTTAATTGAACTGGAAGAAGAACCACCAGGAAAGGATCACTGATAAGTGATGGAGGAGAGAGAAGGAAAGTGAATGATGCTGCCGAGACTTGGAGTCTTTAGCACTGTTGCCTTCCATGATTTATTGTGGGAATTGCAGCAACTCAACACCAGGCATTTAAAAATCCCAGTGGATTTCTATGTTTAAGTAACTTATAAACTAAACAGAAAACTAAATAAACAGCTCCCTGTCCCTGAATTGTTCTTTCAAAGGTCTGAGCCCTGCTCATGGTTTTGAGCATCTGAGCTTGCCACTCTGCCCATCCTGATGGAAGGGACCAAGAGCCCACGCCCCAGCACGAGCTCATGTAAGAAGGATATAAAGCTATTAAGAAAGTGTCCAAAGGAGAACTCTGAAGATGGTGAAGGGCCTGGAAGGGAAGACTTACGAGAAGCAGCTGAGGGCACTTGGTGTGTTCAGCCTGGAGGCCGAGGGGAGACCTCACCGCAGTGACAACCTCCTCATGGGGAAGTGAGGGCACAGGCACTGCTCTTTCTGTGACAGGACCTGAGGGAATGGCATGAAGCTGTGCCAGGGGAAGATCAGGCTGGGGGGTCAGGAAAAGGTTTTTCACACAAGAGGGTGTTTGGGTGCTGGAACAGGCTCCCGAGGCAGTGGCCACAGCACCAAGCCTGACAGAGATCAAGAGGAGTTTGGACAATACTCTCGGGCACATGGTGTGAGTCTTGGGGATGGTCCCGCAGGGCTAAGGGTTGGACTCGAC
>WEIV01017101.1:90077-113441 GCA_013390005.1 Calyptomena viridis
CGGGGCCGGGCCGGGGCCTGGGGGCGCTGCGGGGCCGCGGGCGGGCGGTGCTGCCGGTACTGCCGGGCTCTCCTCTGGGGCTCTGTGCCCGGAGCGGGAACCGCCTGCAGCCGCAGAGATAACCCCCCTCCCCGTTTATCCTTTAAGTGAACTGGAAGAGGAGGCTACGTTAAGACCAAAGTGGCAAATAATGGTGTAAATTCTAAGTTTGGAGATTAATTTGAGATGCGATGGATGAAGCTCCTAACTTTGCTCTTGCTGGCAGTTTGAGTCGTGACTACAGCCTGGACGACTATTTTACTAGTCCGGTTCACTGCAGGAAGTGCCCGGAATGGCGGTGGAGCCTTGGAGCAGGGGGTGACATCATGGAACTTCTGAGGGGCTGCGGGAGCCTCCACAGGGAGAACACCGAGGGCGGGGACATTTAGCAGGGCCCGTGGCGGCAGGACAGGGGTAATGGTTTTAAACTAAGTTTTCTACAGTGGGGGTGGCGAAACAGTGGAACAGGTTGCTCCGAGAGGTGGGAGATGCCCCATCCCTGGACACATTCCAAGTCAGATTGGACAGGGCTCTGGGCAGCCTGGGCCGGTGGGAGGTGTCCCTGCTCACTGCAGGGGGTTGGACTGGAGGACTTGTACAGGTCCCTTCCAATCCAAACCATTCTGAGATTTCGTAACAAGGTTAGCGCAGAACCATAGTTTATAATTTGTGAAAGTACTTTCCTACATGGCTGCCCAGCACAGTCAGGTTTCCTTGGAACGCTCTGGCTGGCGCAATGTGTTCTCCAATTCACAATAATTGTCACTTTATCATATCCAGACCCTGCAAGAATCTAATTTTGTTGGGAGTTAGGTCTGTGTCTTTAGGAAAACAGTAAAATTGTGTAAAAAATTATATACCACTGAAGTATTTTTATGAAATAGGATGAAATATTACGAGGAAATGCTCCAGGGCAGGTCTCCCGGACCTGCAGGGCGATGATTTAGCAATTCCCTCAGTTACTTAGGTGATACTCACTTGTGTAGAAGGTGTGGTTGAGTCTGTTTGCAGTGAGCTGGAAGCTTTCTGCCTCAGCACGGAAAGTTTTCCATTTTCATAAATGGAACGAAGAACAGTAACTGAAAAGAAAGGACGATAATGGAATAACAGCTGTTAGATTACCATGAAACTCATTCTTAAAGAATGTTTAAATCAAAAAGAAAATTAGAAAGCCTACCTGGCATTTGCTGTGGTCAAATAAAGGGACCGACATGTCATTCAGTCAAATGAGACCTCGAACGTCACAGGTGAGAGTTTTTATACTTTTCCCTAAAGATTTTTTAGATTTCACAAATAAAAATAAATACTAAAATAAGGGGGTCCGTGTCTTTTCACCCACCACAAGGTTCTAGGAGACTTGAGAGGACAAAATGTGCTTTTAACATAGTATGTATAGAAAGCATAAATTTCTAGTTCATATTGATTAACAGTTGCAGAAGTATTTAATATAGCTTATTTGCATGGCTTGTAGTTATAGAGAAGTATATCATCCTTGTGAACACTCTCTGATTTTCACTAAAAATACCACAAGACACTAAAAGTGCCACAATTACCACAGGTCTGAACACAGTCTAAGTGAACCTTGCTCAGAACCAGCTTAATTATTCTTTTTGCAGACATTAGCAGGAGTGTTTTTATGCTTCTATAGAGTAGCTATTATTATTATTAACAACTGTCAAAAGCATTTTGAATTTTTTTTTCTTTCTAACATTGTCAAGCCATGATGTTTGGATCAAGCTTTCAGGGCTTTGCATTTTTTATGAGGTGAACAAAGGTAGGATTTCAGCTGAGAGATTCTTGTAATCATGACACTCTTCAGAGTATTAACTGTTTTTGGTAAGATCTGTCCATTGCTGTCACAGTGATACACAGCAGTAGCATAGGCTCTCTATTCTCTCATTTCCATTGTGGAGTTTGTTCTACTGTGACTTATTTTGATGCTGTCAGCTGGCATTCAGTTACACATTGCTCTGCTCATGTCTGTTCTCACTATCTAGTCATCATTGTGAGACAGAGCCTCACTGTTCTACTCTGTGTGCTATCAAAGGAACCATTCCTGCCTACAGAAATTAGAAGTCCACCTAAACAAAACATAGTGTATAGGAAGAGGATTATGATACATCTACAGTTATGATAATCTGTTCTTCTTTTAGTTGGTGGAGCTCCATGTTTTTTATGTCCCAGCAGAAGTGTGGAACTTCAAGCTGAATACAGTTCCCGTAGCTCTTACTAGCAAATTCATCTCAGCTGGATTTATAAGGTGAGTTTAGCCTTAGGTTTCATGTATCTGGTAGGTCCTTCACTCTACCCTTCAGTCATTTAGTCCAGCTGTTGCTCTATGGAGCACAATTACATCTGTCAGCAGAAACTTGTTCTCAAATTTCTGGAGGGTAAGTGGTGCCTGTAACTAGCACTGTGTTTATTCTTGCTGTATCAGGCTCAGCTCCCTTGCAGCCCTTGGTGTAGACCAGTAAAATGCACTTCCAGAGCAGTGCTAGTATTTCTGCAGAATAATTTATGTTGTAAAATCTTAGTTTTATATTCTTTGTGTTTCCTTGAGCCTGATTATCAAAATCTTGAATGCTTTTTGGCAATTGACCAGATGAAGTGGATTGATGAAGGCAGGATAACCTGTCAGTTCCTGGGAACAGAGATCTGAGGATCTGAGCTCTCTCAGTCCAAAGAAAGAGCTGAAGCCTTGTTTCTCAAGAGGAAGCATTACAGGCCTTGAACCACCAGGATACCTTCTGTGTTCTTCAGCAGTATTTCTTAAAAGTTGCATACAGCATTATGTGCTATCTGTGATCTCAGGTAGCTATTTAAAGGACAGTGAAAGAATACCCTGGTTCCCAGTCCTAGGCTCAAACTTGGCACAGTGTAATTTTTAATCTTTCATAATTTTGAAAATTTTATTTATACTCCTAAACACTTTACTCACAAAATCTGTGTGTATCCAGTGTGGTAAGAAGTTGTAGAAAAATCAAATAATGTAAAGGTGTGTATTAAACCAGAGCTTTTACATGCACCTTTTCTATGCAAAACCTGTCAATTCAGTTTAAACTGCAGGGAATATGGGTTTTAATTAATTCAAATTGAGGCTTGTATTATCCATTTAAAACAATATTCTTTGTAGCTCAAAAGATTGACAGTGGTCAGGTATGAGCATGTAGGGCAGAATGTATTAATTCTCACAGCTGCTTTTGTTGGAAGGCTGCTCAAAACCAGAGAAAATTATGCTGTTCTAGTCTGCAGCAGAAGTGCAAAATACACTTCTGGAGTGGTAACTTCAAAGCATTTCATGTGATGAACATCTGTCACTGCCCTCTGTTTTCTAGTGTAAATGTGTTTCACTGAGGCATCAAATTAAATTAAGATCCTCACTGATTTCAGTGGGTTTATATCTGCCTGGGTATTGTTGCTTGCTAATGAGTCTTAAATAATTGCTAATTAATTATTCTATGGGTAGTATGCAGTGCTGCAGTACATTAGCATTAGCAATAACTAGCATCCAGCCAGTCTATCACTGTTTTTAAAAACAAAGAATGTTTAAAAGCCCTGTCATTAAAATCCAGCAGAGGGGACAGCAGCAGAAGGAACAGCAGCCTTGCTGGTACTCGTGATGCTTGGACATTGTTGGTAGCACTGTTGCTCAGTCAGCTTTACAATCCCAGTACTGTCTGACTCAGCTTAACAAAGGATTCCTAGGTCAAAGTATAGACCACTTCCATTAACCATGAAATTAGAGGAAAATATGAAATGTGTAATTGCCAATGGCCCTGAGTTCTTGTTCCCATGATTTCTCAGCCTCTGTGATCTTTTATTTATTCCTCATTACTCACCACAGAAGCCATACTTTTCTTATTTCTAGATGAGATGGCTGCTATGATCTCTAGTTTGCATTACTTTTAAAGGAACACCCTGAAGCAAATAACTTGGATGTGACTGTCTTGTGCTAGCCAGTGGCATTAAGTAACAAATATATTATTGTTCCTAGTATACTGCACTGGCAAATAATTTTTAGATAAGCTTCTGCCCTATTTCTCAGGTTCTGTATACCTAGATAATTTTCTTCCATGTTACTTAGTTACTTAGATGTTTTCTCTGCTGTTCATAAGTGCCTTAGGTTTAGGTTTCCCTGCTGGTTTGGATGTGCCTTACAAGTGAAGGGCATGCTGTGTTAGAACTGCCTCTGGAAGAGCTTGCATTTATTCAGTTTTGGAAGACCACTCAAGGGGCTTATCTCCTCTGAGATATCAGCTTGAAGAAATTATAGCTAATGAGAGATATTTGAATTACAGATCATCTGTGTTCTCACATAAGGCCTTGGAAGGATGTGTACTGAAATATGTATCCATCTTTCACATGATTTTATACATTTGAAATAAAGGATGTAAGACTAATGTCTGCAGCAAATGTGGGAAAAAATGGCTGAGAAAGAAATAACCAGGAACCAAATGTACAGGGACCAAATAGTGTTGCCTTGATGTGTCTGCTCTGCAGACGTTGATCTCCTTTGCTGCATGTCTGTGCTCCAAGGCAGTTTTAGTATTTTGAGGGGGGTCCTCTAAGTCTAGGGTGTTTGAAATAATGTAAGGGAAGTGTTGTAGCCCACTGAAGTACTGTGTTCATGACATGAAAAGTAATGGTTTTACTACATACTTAGGGTATGAAATGAAGGCCTATAGGGCTTGAAAGTACAAACCAGCCTTGACAGGTTAGTGTTGAAGACCTGTCCAGGTGGGAGACACAGCATGTTCTTTATTGAGAATGGCATGTGCTATCCCCCAAGCTAGTCTGTGCACTGCTTGAAGAGTGATAGCTGCCTGGGCCAAAGTCATACTAACACTTAATCAGCATGGGTGATTAACAGTCTCAGGTCTGAGTTTGTTCTCTGGTTTATCTTATGTGGAGCACAGGAGCAATTAGAATTACTTATATTGTGCTGCACAGCTTTTGTGTGCCTCTTGCACATTTGCTTTTATTGTGCGGAGATGCTTTTTACTTTGTTTATACTGAGCTCATTACTTTAATGTTTGTTTGCTTTCAAGTAGTAGATTAAATGATGCAATTCATATTTGTGTCAGCATTCTCATCCTCAAACCGAGGTGGAAATGTTCACACTGCAGTGTTTGTTTTTTATTGAAAATACATTTGCATGCACACACCCAACTGTAAATTTGTGTTGGAGAAGACAAAAGCAAAGGAATGTGCCTACTACTTAAATGGACAGTGACAGAACTCTCCACTGGCCCTGGGTGCTTGAGGGGGTACGTTCTGCAGTCCTGGACTGGCCTCCAAACCAAATGTCACTTACATGGAAGTGTATTACTGTAGTTTCCAGTGTTGCTGTTACTCACCTGCATTCTGAAGGAGTCATTTTTAGATTTCAGCTGCTTCCATATTCTTCCACTGTATGGGGTTCATAAAATACGAATATTGGTAGTTAATGTTATGACAGCCCTTGTAATGCAGTGTACCTGAATGGTGAATGCTCTGACTCTGCCACACCAAGACTGTCTGGCCTGGTTGTAATTGGATTCAGTTCTAGGACATAGGTCCCACTTATGGTCATTCTGTCCATGCAAGCCAGCACATATAGAGCATTATCTTCCCCCTCTTACTAACTAGCCATCATTATTTGATCTTACAGATGTATTAATGAATAACAACATTCTAGGGTGTCTCCTCACATCACATTAAGAGTGCTACGGGAGAAGCTTGGAGAGTACCTTGGTGGAGTTAAAGTTGCAGATAAATTCAAATTTTTAAAATGCATTGGGAAAAAACTAGCAGTGGTAAGTTAATATTTTTTTCTTTAGTAGTTTTCTGTTTTATAATGTCAACCAGAGATTTCATTCCTGCACATTAGATATTATCACATAAAGTAAAGATAACTTTTGAAGCACTATTAGCATTTGTTTTTAAACATGCTGCAGCATAAGCTTTTGTCAGAGCACATCTACTTTCCCAAGTGCAAAGGCACAGCTGGACAGGTATATTAAAAATATCCTTTAAAGCAACAGATGTAATTAGTTGCCATCTAGTGAAAAGATGCTAGTTTTGGTAAGTCAGTGGATTAAATATGATAAATCTGGTTGCATAAAAAAGACCTCAAACCCATAAGGTCATTATTACCTGTGCATGGTTGGAAATATGGCAGTTGAAGAATTTCCAATGAAAGCTAAGTCAGAGTTCCTCTACTGGTTCCTGTTGTGATCTGCCCAAAAGCATTTAAGAGATCAGTCTCTGAATGAAAAATCCTCTGGATGTATATTTGTGTTCCACTATTTAGTCCAATAACACAGTATGTAATAAAACCCTCTACATCTCTGAATCATAGCTGTTCCTCACGTTGATTATATATATATATGTATTTATATCTTACAAAGCATAGATAAAGATTAAATAAATTCGAAAATTAGTCCAACTGAAAGTTTGCTCTTGTAATACACAAAGACTTAAGTAATTTTTGTCAGTATAGAACACTTTTTTCACATCTCATTTCACCTGTTTCTCATGGATTTGGAAATTAATTATAGGCTGGAAATTTGGTGCCATTCTTTATTTCATTTCTAGTTGGATTATCACTAAAATTGCTCTCACAAGAGACTGAAAAACTAGGTGGAAACATGAAGAAAAACTTAAAGACTGTGATATAATCCAAATTGGAAAATGTGCATTGTTTTCCGTGAATTCAGATCTTTTTAACCAGGTGATAAGATTTTCCCCACATAGTTCAGAGATAAATGGAGAAATTTTCCATCAGCCTTTAGAATGTCAGCAAATTAATAAAATATTTTACATTAATAGAGAATTAAAGATAATGGTAGATACATGTGGAGATTTTAAGAGACAAATTAAATATATCATTTTACTTTGGGGTATTTGCTATTGCTTGATGTTTAACTTCGTTATAAAGTGTAAAGCAATAAAACTGGTTTATTTGTCATTTAGGGTCATGGTAACCTCAGTGAATTACATCTCCATGATCAAATATTTGTTGAGTGTTCTCCCCCCTTCAGTCTTATGTTTCACAACAGTAACAATGTAAGCAGAACTAAGAGCTGTGCCCTACTTGCAAGTAAGGGTCTTTAAATGAAAAAATAAACACAAACCAAAATTCTGTTAATTTGCTCTTTTGCGCATATAGACTGTGTCTGACAGTGAATCTATGGCATTGCCTGGCAGTTTCTGAGAATAGAATTCGGCCCCATGTTTAGTTCAGTATCATTATTTAAGCTCAGATTTCTTTTTTTTTCATTATTTTGCAACACATCTTTCAAATACACATTGACTATTTTAGACTCTGTTTTTAGGGCAACTGTTGAAATATGAAAATGTGTATCACACAAAGAATATGAAGACAAACAATAAATACAAGAAGACATAGGGTAATAATAGATTTTTTTCCCCATATACATTAAATATTTTGCAGTATTGTATCAGCTGAATAGAGGAAATTATGTGAGACTCAGAATTTCTAGCCAGATTCAGCTTGAAGCAACTTTTGATAAAGAAAGTTAAAAACTCTGTTCCTGTGACTTTTGGATCAAGTCCTTTGAACCATAAGAGAAAATGCAAACAAAAAAGATATTCATGTATTCCTGTGGGTCTGATTAAGATTTTGAAAAATAAACAAAGTTTCAGAACTATGTCAGAAAATACAATAGTAATCAGTTTCTTTTCTTTCATGAGGTCACTACAGATGATAGTGCTGTTTATGAAAAAATGCAGTATGTAAAAATGGTAATAGAATATTGTGAATTAAGTGATATGCAACATACTGATAAGAAAGTATTGTATTTGTTACCTTTCATTCTTTATCTTCCAAGGTGAAAGCAAAACAAGAAGCAGAACTGGAACTGAAGTCATTTGCTCCTCCTTATGTATGTATTGAATGGCTTTTAAGGTACCATTTGCAGAAATATTTTACATTGTACATTTCCTCTTTTGTCCTCTCTGATGAATATACTGTGTATTTAGGCACTTCATCCTGAATTATATTTATTACCTGGAGTGGACTGTTTGGAAGATGTTTATCCATTACCATCATCAACTCAACAAAGACAACAATTTAATGCACAAGCTAGTATGTTTGGTCATGCATCAAGATTATCCAGTCTTCCCCAACAAAAACCTGAAAAAAGCAAACCATTTTTAGAAAGCTTACAAAGCAAACATCAGCTAGAAAATCTGGAAGTGCACAGTCCTGTGGAATGGGGTGTGAAAGAACCTGTTCCACTTTTGCACACAAACTGTAAGCAAGACCATAAGAACAGCATTCAAGAAAAACAGATACAGTTTAGAGAAAAAGGTAAGTTTAACCAATGTAGTGAAGGAGGATGATGGAGGAGAAGAAAAATAAATATATGGTTAACATTTGTAATAAAATAATGTATCTGTTTGATCATATCAATTACTATGCAGATCAAAATGCATCTGATGGATCTCTCTTCACACCAAGTTATTCAAATCCTGCAGATGGGGAGTCTGGAAAGTGTGACATGGTGTTACAGATCTCTGAGCAAAATCATCTCAGCCAGGATCAAAAAGACTGTAACACTCCTAAGTGGAATGATGAAGCCAGTGGATCTGCTCATACTCTTCATGTAAACCACAGTGAGGAACAAGCCCAGGATAACCAAACACCCCAGAATCACATTAAATGTCAAAAAGGTACAGATATTCATTGTTGTCTTTTTGCTAAAGCAAGCATTCTAGCAAGTTAGCAGAGTAAAACTAAGTTTTAAGAAATCCGTAATTAAAACACGAGTTGGAATATCACTATCAGAACAAATATTGTATTTTTTAAAATAATATCTTTTAAAAGAGATGTAGTTTTACCTTGTATAAGTCCTTCTTTATCACTGTGTACTGATATAGAGAACTACTTTACTTTAGTTGATGCATTTGTCTAATCTTACTTAGATGAAAAAAATTACCAACCAGCTACTATAAAGATTGGGGGTTAATGAACCCATAATTCAACAGAAATTTTAAATTATCTGTGATAATGTTTCTTTTACTAGTTACCAGAATTAGTCAGATATAAATTCTTAAAACAAAAATACCTTTTTAAAAATTTTTATTTCTTTCTTCTGTTATTCATGGAACATATCCAAATCCTAGAGATAACATTATTTGCTGCATTGATTCACTGAATTTCCAATACAGGTTGGAAAGTCCAGGCACTGACTGTCAAAACAGCTTGTTTTTTATGAGCATAATATGTTTTTTTTTTGTCATCACTATCTTATCACAGAACTAACAAACATGGAAAATAATGAGCACCAGAAAGATACCAAATTAAGAAGAGATGGAACACAGGATGCTAAAATTCTTAAAATAATGGAAGACCAAACAACAGAATATGTACATAAAAAACAAAGGTTAGTAAATAACAAATCTTCTACAATAATGGATAATATTAATTCACAGCTATGAACTTATTTTACAGACTTCAATTAAATGGAGGAAAATGGGGGGAAAAGCATTTCATTACATGAATTTTCACTTCCTTCTTTGATCTTGTCTTCAGCTTGCAGCAATACGGAACTAGGAAGTCTGTAGCTGTTCTTGGTGAAAAACTGCATGTTCAGGTATGTTTTTCAAGGTAACATATTCTTAGTAATCTTGAGCAATAAACATAGTCCTCCAGACCTGTAGAAACAGGTAACTCATTACAAATATTAAATACACTGAAGTAGATTTGAGAATAATTGAGAAAGTTAATTCATGCACTGCTACTTAGCAGATTTGCTAATGAATATCAACTCTATTTCTAAACAAATCATCAGAAGTTATAACTGTGGTTATAATGTAACAGGAACCACATATACAGTAACTAGCTCATATATAAATATGGTTTTCTTACAATTTTTGACATTAATATTAGCTATATTAATGATTTTATAATTTCATATGGGATAAATACGTTTTTTCTCATGCCAAACAAAACTACAAAGGCATTTAAAACATAGGTAGGATTTAGTCATATTATCAGAACATATTTAGAAAGACTCAACACCCACCTGCAAGTGCACAATGTAATAGCCATCACTATTAGCTGTAGCCTGTAGCTCTCATGCACAAGTGAAGGTAATGGAGTCATATGAAAATAATGAAATTTAAAATCTACAATTACAACTTTTAGTTTAGAAATTGGAGATTTTTGACTTCATAATTATGAACCAGATGGCAGTTTTAAGGCCCTTAATTCCCAGTCTGGCATGGGAGTGTCAGTAACTTGTGGGGTTATGGACATGGAAAAAAACAATTAGCAATAGTCAATAGCTTTGTCTGTATGTTCTCTGTGATGTAAGTGTTTAGTGTTCTCATTTTATTTGCAGAGGTCCAGCTGTTTGTAATTTAGTAATTGTGTACTGGTAACAGAATAAAAAAGCTTATGTGCAGAATTCAAATTCCATCTTCCCATTCATTCAGGCCACTTTCACAGCATATGTCTAATGTAACTATTCAGGGTTATGGTTATGTACTTATAGTTGTGTCTTTTGACTCTACAGGCAGATGAAAACAAGCAAAATCATTTTACTTGTCCAAAAGAATATATTTCACCTCCTAGTCCACCTTTTCTGGCACTTCCTGTAAATCCAGCTCAAGTTCCTGTAATGCAGGCAGCAAGTGAGTACATGATTCCAAGAAATTGCAGGGAAGTGAACATTTAGTTAAGACTGAAGAGTCAATGAAGACACAAATACCTATTTTATGAAAGAATTGTTACATACATTCATTCACACTTGTTACAAATTTTAATTTGTGGTTGGAAAATTCCAGGCATTATGATTATATGGGCTGTCCTAGAGATGGCAGGTTCCCAGTGCTAGAAAACCCAGCTTGTGGAGTTGTGGATGGAAGGACAAAAGGAGAGAGATCAGATGAAATAGTGCAGGCTGATGTGAGAATGTAGCAAAAAACCCATCTCAGTAGTATTGCTGAGGGTCCTCTGCTGTGGTGGAGGAGGAGGAAGATAGTGAGAAGATGAGTGTTTGACCTATTGTTGCAGATAGTGAAGGTGTGAGCTACTGTCCTGCCTAAGAACAGCTGGAGTTTAAGGCAAGATTTCACTACAGTTTATATTGCAATGTACTTTGAGCAGGAAATAGTGTTTTGGAGATTTTTTTTGCTTCATGTGGCAAGAGTTTTCAATGTATGGAGTGTATGTATATTTTGAGTATTTAATTTTAGTGATACATTATCTAAACATATAAGAGGATGTTTGCTTGTTTGTGTGTGCGTGTGTATGAATGCCTGGATGCATGCTGGATTTCTCCTTTTTATTAAAGCACTAGCCATTTTGAAATGTTAGAGATGTTTTATTAAAATGAAATAATTTCTACTGCTTGTTCTGACAGAACTTTTGTGATGAGTGCATTACAAATCTTGACTGATCCTTCCTACTTAAAGTATTCTGATGCTTGCTAAATATAATTCTAATATTTGTAGAGAAGAAGATGGCAGAACAATTGCAAGAAATGAAGACAAACAGAAAGCAAATGGAAAAAACTAGAGAAGAATTGATCAAAAAAGCTAAAGGGCTACTGGAACAAAATAAACTGAGGAGATACCAAGGTACACTTTTAATTTATTCTGGAATTTGCAATGATTGAGAAATTACATTGAAACCAATGTGAAAATGTTTGTCTCCTTGTCAGTGAGCTTAATTAGAGAGCAATTTGCTGACTAATAGCTCCAACAATACTCATTTGTATAACAGCATGCTGGAAAATTCAGGGTTGCAATGTTTCCTTCCACTATTTTTTTTTTGTGGCAGTCTTATGAATTTATAATTATCCTGACTTTTATAAACTATTCAAGTTGTGTCTTGTGTGTGTGCAGTGCTCAGAGAGCTACTGTTTCACCCTTTGAGGCCCAGGGCAGCTAATGAATTCTAATCCTGCCTTTAGCTAGTGCTTACAGAGGTTTTCACTGTGTTGATAGGGCTCCAAGTAAATTGCAGCATAATAATTTCTGTTGCTCCTATCTAATGATATGCAGCATATGCTATGGAAGTTACAAGCCTGTCGTGACAAGCTTGGCAAACCTTGTTTTTTAACAAGGTCAAATCTCATTCAAATCCCACACCGATTTTCTTTGTAAAATTATTTCCAAGTTTATACGTAAAACGATCCTCCCTAAGTTACATTCTGTTAATACCAAGATGAGGTTTAATAATTCTGAAGTTTTGAGAGCTTTCTCTTTGTCCTTAAATGCAGCTAAATCACTAGGCATCTCAACTCTTACTTGTAGCTTTGTTGAAAGGAGACAACAAGCCAATTCTTTCAGTTACTCTCCAAGGGCATGGCTACACTGTACTCCACAGCATTGTGGAATTGTACTTTAAAAAAATACAAACTTGGCTACTTGAAGCAGTGACTCTGTAGAAGCGTGGAGCTGCAAGGCAAGCTCATTTACCTTGCTGAGAAAAGCCCTAAATGGCTCCTGCATTGTCTTAAATTATGTTTTCCAGTTAAGTAAACTAAAGGTTATTTCACAAGGATTTGAACAGCTTCTGCAGACTCTTTAAGAAGCATCTCTCCCTCTGAATTATTTTTATCAGACTTATAGAGTTTCATAAGTAAGAGCATGTTGCAAGCATGTTTCTCCACAAGGTATTAAGGAAAGAGCATATTCTGCAGGAACAGCAATCCAGTCTATGTTTAATATCCTCCTAAGATTGCCATGCTGATACTCACTCTCAGTTACATACCATTTAGTCCTCCATCAGCTAAGTTATTTTAGGTAAATTTCAGTTGTTCAAAATCTGGCCACGAAGAGCTCAAATTTTGCATAAATCTACAGTGCTATGTTTTCTGCTGCAGTAAAGTTGTGGACTTGTGCTGGGCACACCAGTCTTCACAGACCTGGAGCACTTCTGTGCTGCTGAAACCTGCAGAACAGCCAGGCTGAATGAAACTTTAGGTTTAGAGCTTATGTTTTATCTTGGTGGACACATAGAGCCTTTTGTTGCAGATGACTTTGTGAAAATTTAAGTGCATTTACAGCGAATATAATTTTAATGATTTTTCTTTAAATGCCTTTCTAAAAGAAACCTACTGCCACGTTTCAATGTGAACAAGAACAAACACTATTACTGTCTTCCTATGCAGTTCGTCAGGAATGGAAAAAGAAGTACTTTGAAACTAAGAAAGCTACAGTTTCACTGGAGGACACTTTAAACAAACTGCGACAAGATTTAGAGCTTTACCACCAGAAAGTGCTCTTGCACTTGGAAGCCAGAGAAAGCCGAAAACGACCAAACAATACAACAAACTCCAAGGTATGTGCTTGTGTTATTTATTATCTCTTTATACAGCCTGTGTTGTTTGGTTTTGGGGGTAATTTTTGTATAAAATATAAAGAAAAGAAACAAATTTGTCACCTACCAATGACTTGTAAACTAGCTTTAGCAGCCAAAACCCCCTCGATGATCTGAGATACAGAATTTTTTCAGCCCATTTGTCTTAAAAAAGACTGAAGAAGTGCTTGAGTCTCAGCATTTGATTCTTTCTGCTTCATGTTTGTACCTTCTCATAACAAATTCCCTTTTGTTCAGTATGATTAATGATATATAATAATGATTAATGAACTTTTCAGTTCTATATTGTTCCCGTCATCCCAAAATTCATATACAGAGGTAATGAAATTGGAGGACAAGAAATGTCTGAGGCTTTTGAAGTGGCTACACCTGAACTATTGTGCAACTGCAAGTTTCATAGGAAGTTCAGAGAGGTATTAAAAAAAGAAAAGATAAAAGAAAAGGGGAAAACACCCTTCTTAATAGTGGTATCTGCTAATTTTCTAAATGCATTACTGGAAGCAAGTTTGTTGGCAAATCTGAAGCTAGCCTAGGAAAAATAAATGTCTCTTTCTTGTATATGTACAATCTAAGAGTATGTATTATATACAAATGTGTATTATTTCAGCTATCTTGAAATAAATATCTACAAAATAAAAATATGAATAGGGTTGACATTACAAGCTTTCTTCAGATAAGTTACTGTTCCTTTTGAAGGGCATATCAAGAATTTTTGAGGTCTCCCTCACTAGGCACAAAGAGATGTTGTGTGAAGGATATGTACAATTTGACATGCATACAGCAGTGATGGACTGGCCAGCACCCAGAGGAGACAGCTAGGATTTAATGAGCTGTTAGGCTAAGCACAAGGATGCTCTCCACCCCTCCAGAGCTACGTGCTGGCCTGGCAGGCAGCAGCCAGGCAGGAAAGAAGGGGATTTGGAAGGAATTGAGAGGATTTTTTTCTGAGTGGTGAAGTAGCACCCAGTGAACAAAAAAGATGCACTAATGCTGCACTTCTTCAAGTTTTGTTGTTGTTGTTTCACACAGAATTATACAATCATCCAGATTACTACAGTGCAGCACGAACTCGACCAACTGCGGAGGAAGCTCGATGATAGAAAAATGAAACTGGTAACAGAAATTAAGGTACTCTGCCTTTTAATTAAAACAGTCAAAATGTGACAATGTGTAAAAAAAAAATAGATCTTCCTAATCATTAGATGACGTAAATATTTGCTAAACAGTTCTTGTTTTATGCTGTTAGTTTTATGGTGTTACTTGTAACTTTATCACTTGAGCCAAATTCCTCCAGAACACCAGGTTATTAGATGATTTTGAATGTATGGCATTCAAACAACTTATATTTTCAAGGTACTATGAAAGCTAAGGTTCACAATCCTTTTCATAAAATTCCCATTTCATTCAAAAGGTAATTGCAGAAATACACTTGGTGTGGTGAGAAACTGATCAGTAATAAATAGTCCATGCCTAAGGCAAAAAAAAATTGTATAAAGAAAAAAAACCCTAAAAAATCCCCCCAAAATGAGAGTGGCTGTCCAAGCAGATGGCAATCCTCTTCATGTGCTTTATTCTATTGAAGTGATGCCTATGGCTCTTTTTGGTAGGAAGATGATATTATAGGCCTTAACACTGGATAGCTTTTTAGCTCTAAGAGCTTGAAATAGGAGTCTTCCACATCACAGAGATTGCCCATACCCTTCTTTACTGGGTACTCTGAGGTGAGTGTACTCATTATGACTCCATTGTATAACAAGGAGTGGAAAGAACAATTAATTTTGCAGTTGTCTCAAAAACATCAAGGCAAAGTGCAGAAGAAAGCAGTTCTAGAACTAGGCTATCTAATTGGACATGTAAAATTTTAAAGATGAAAGATGTATCCTGTAGTCAGCCGTACTTTATAGAATTCAATCTTAGTTATATAAACCTACATGCATGTCAACTCCAAACAACTTCTTTAAATTGCCATTCCTTAAATTACTGGTTCTTCTGCAGATGAGAAAGCAGGCAGCTTCTGATTTACGAGCACTGAGAGCGGAACTGACACAGAAGAAGATTCATTCAGCTTTAATTCTCCAGTCCAGAAAATCAGGAATTTAAGAAGATGACATTACTTTAACATCGGTAAAGTCTACAGAAGCTCTTTAAAATGTACATAGAAAATGAGAATTTCAGAGTATTTGTTTGTATGTTCTTGAAGTTATCTTGTAAAAAGACATCAAATATATAAATGTTGTGGAATTTGTATACTAGGCTTCTGAGGTACTGCAGCTCACTTCTTTTTAAATCTCACTCATACAGTAACATTAGTCAGCTACTTAAACATACAGTTTAAGCTAGTAATTTGTCTAAAACTAAGCTGTTACTTTTAAAGTTCAAATTAATGAATTGTGTAATATCACAGTGGTATGCTGATGTTCTCTGGTTAACAAAACAGCTACTAAGCAAATAAACCTATAATCCATAACCTCTTTCTTAGTTTCAGGCATGCACACTACATTTTTGGAAAATGATTAAAATATACATGTTCTATAGCAATACAGCAACAGTAATCCTTTATTTAGCTATTTACTGAACTATACTTCTGTCATTATAAGCATGTCTATCTATAACTTACCAATGTACTATTACTGTATTATTATGAAGTTTAAACAAAATCTCAGATAATCTCACTTTATTTCCTATCTAGCCTTTCTTGTTCCCTCTCTTATTAGGAAAGCCACACAGACATTAACTAGTGTACTTGGAGGAAGAGGTAAGCTTTCTCTTGGACAAGCATAATGATGATCCTGGTCCAACTTACACTATTGCATATTCTGTTTTTTCTTAAATCCAAGCTCATGCATGTGACAAGATTAACAATTCTCTGAAAGAAGAATCAGAAACCTCTTCATAGGAATTTTCTTTCTAGCTCTTCTGTTTGCCTCTTTGCAAACCAGATGTTATTACATTAAGCAGAACAATAACATGCTAGGAATTAATCTCAGCTAAAAAAACTGTTAAGGCTGTATTTATTACTGGAAGTGAAACACTCATGGGAAGTAAGTTATGTGATAAAATTATGAAATTCTCAAAAGGATTAACTTGAAAGTGTCTCATGTTGAACCACCCATTATCCAATTTATTTTCTTAAAGATAGGCTTTAACAAAGATTTTAGTGCTAAAGTATTAAATTGATTATTAAAACTACAAGTAAGAAAGCAGCAAACTTTTTCTCAGTTCAGGGTTCAATCCCACATTCTGTCTTTCAGAACTGTCTTATTTAAGGTACAAGAGCAGGCAACTTACTTAGTTACTAGAAAATCTGTGCCCAAATTAAAAAAAAATACTACCAACTTATGGTTCTTGACTGCAAGAAGGAGAGTTTTATTATTAAGTCATCAGTTAGGATTTTGCAGGTCAGTTACTCACTCCAGAAGACTTCTCAGTTCAGCAAATATCTTTCTCACAGTATTTTAGCATATGACTGTAAGTAGTAGAACACATTCTGAAGTAGTAAATGTGTGTAGACATATATTATATATAAAATTTAGCAGTTTTTTCCTCAAACCTACAGACCAGTGTTCTAGTGAAAAGAATTTTTTTCTTTATGCAAGAGCAGTTGGCTGCACCTTCTGCTTTCCATCACCTGTAGTAGTATCAGGCAGTCAGACAACTCACATGAAGGTTTCTAGTCTTTTCCTCAGTAGCTATTCTGGTAGTGCTGTTATACTATGGTAACTTATGTAGCAAAATGAAAAAAAAACCCCAAACATTCAAACAAACAAACAAAAACACCCAAACCAACCAACAAAAAAAAAACAAAAACAAAAACAACAACAACAAAAAAAACCAACAACAAAAAAAAAAGAAAAAAAGAAACCCAAACAAAACACTAAACAAACACCCCACCCAACACCAAGAAAACCCCAAACCCACAACTGACTACATATATCTAATTAAATTAATTTTTTTCTTTAATGGAGCTGCTTAAGGTAGGGCACAGTTCCACTTTAATCTGGTTGTGAAACAGTTCTGAGAAGCAGACAAGCAGTGTGGGTTGTAAGCTGTAGAACAAGTAAAGCATAGACAGGCAACACTGTTTACCAACCTTAGTGAAGACAGCATTTTATTCAACAAAAAACCCCCTGTAAACACCAGCCAATCTTAAAAAAGTTTTACATTTTCTCTAGGCAAATTATTTTAGGGAAATATGAACTAGAAAGAAAACATAACTATTATCTCAAAGGCATCTCCCTATAAAAACAACAGGATACTGAATGAATCTTAGAGTGTGTGGAAAAATAGATACACAGTTCATTAAATAAGCTTCTGAATTCTAGTCTTCAGGAAGTAGAATAATTTGGAATGGAAGGAAGCATCATCCAAGTCCTCTCCCCATTAATGCTCCCCCTTCAAGACACGGTCCAAGATTTTTGGCTTTTGTAACTAAGGAATTTTTGTGACAAATAAACATGGTGAACCTGGGGTTTACTGAATATTACTTTCTACCAACAAATCTGATAAAAATCTTAATGGCAAATACTTCCTGTTACATAATTCCTTCAGTCTATAAAATCTTTTAATCTCTAGAAGAGTAACCAAGTGCAAACACAAGTTTCACCAAGTTGCATGTAAGCAACAATCTATCTCTCCAGTATTCTGTTAACATGATTCTAGAGTGACTTAGCTGAAATACAGGTTGAGTTGGGAAGTCAGAGGGCTGAGACTGCACCATGCAATCCTAGAATAAATACCTGCCTGCACCAGGCAGCCTTAGCAAAGGAACATTATGAGACTGCCCCTGTAAATCCCCCAACTGGTCTTATTTGTTACCAGATACACACTGAGTTCAAGCTTTCACCCACTTATGGTGATTGTGAAAAATAAAAAAGATGAGCAGTCTTTAAAAACCCCCCACTGTTAAAGCAACACTGGAACTTTTTGAAAAATGAAAATACATCTTTGCTCATAAAATAGCAAGATTAATTTGTCTAGTTCTTGGAGGTTTTATAATCGTATATTTATATAAGGTCAGTGATAGCGTAAGCCAAAATTAAAAATTACCAATTTTCATAATTCTAAATCACAGGTTCACAGAGTTCTTATGGTGTCAGAGCTTGCCACATTGCTTCAGTTTGTTGTTCTGCTACAGTTTCCCTGGAATAATCAAGACTATTTCCATTCCACATGCCAATGCCCTTTAAACCTCGTTTCTTCACATATGCTGCTTTCAGAGAGATGCTGCGAGGGTCATCATACCATACCTGGTGGAAGTGACCAAGAGAATCCTAGAAAAAACATGGAACACCAGTGTCAGTATGTACCTATCTATATAAACATGATGCATTAAAGTTCATTGTGTTTCGATTACATTTTCTGTTGAACGCAGTTAAAAGGATAATTAAAAATTGAGATCCACAACCTGTGTGTATTTACATAAAGAGATTTTCTTGATTTACCAATTATTTTTCACACAGGACAATTAAAAATTCTAAGCCAAATACTTGGGTTTTTTTTATTGTAGAGTCTAATTTATAAAACAGTGACACAATTTAAGTGAAGTTACATGAAAAGACTTACCTATTTGTATTTTAATATTTTTTTAAAATATGGCTAAAATTTCAGATACACTAATGTTACAGGTGAATTTAGTAAGAGATGGTTTTTTTTAAGCAATAAACAGTTTTAGGAGAGGTTATAAAATCAAAGTTATGTTGCTTGGACCTGGTCAATGCTTACCTCTTTTAATCATGTACATGTGAAGCTTAAAATTATGTCTAAAGAAACAAGAAAATGTGGATACACTGAGGTTTTCTTGTAAGCACAATCATTTATGGGCTCTTTCACTATGTCTATGGAGAAAGCAAATGCAGAAGAGAATGTGCATACAAGGCACTGAATTAGAAAAACTTAAGAGCATCTCAGAATCTGCTCTAGTTTAAATCACTCATCACCTCATAAAAGTCACTGTAACAGCGAAGGACAGAGCTCTAGGATTTATTTGAGCCAAAATGTCCTTTTTTACATGATACAGTATCTCAAGAAATCTGCAAAGTAATAAAGATCTTTATTACTCCTGTAGTCTTCAGGCACTGCACTCCTCTTCACACTAGAAATTCAAGATACAAATTCCAGCAATCCTTTACTACACCAAAAAAAAAAAAAAAAATAGAAAATATAAATGGAAAAATCTAATCCTGAAAACTATATAGTCAAAGAACTGTGGCTCATGAGTGGTTATTCCACAACATGGAGTAGACACTTACCTTGTATTCATAAAATGGAGACTTCTGTACCTCATCCCACAGCACCCCTGAAAGAGAACTGTTCACCTGCTTCATGATAATTCCGTAGGGGACCTGTCTGCCTGCAGCATCACTGCAAGGAGCCCCACGGAAAGGTACTTTGGAAAGGGAACAAACATGATCCTGAAAAATAAAAAAGCAGAAGGCATGAGTTTCATGTTACATAGATAGAACCGAACTCCAAAATAGCAGTACAGACAAGAAAATTCACAAAAGGCAAAGGGGTCTCAAAAATACCTCATCTTCAAGCAACTCTGGCAGATACACTATTTGTAGAGAAAAGTAAAGTAAAACAGTTACATTTTGTTTACTCTGTATTAATACAGGATTGGATGGGTATTCAGCATATACAGTTATCTTTTCCCCTTCTTCATAACTATCATGTTTGAGACTCCATAAACTACGCTTTAACAGTCATAGGTTTGCTATGGTTTCTTGCACTTGTCTTTAAGCAGTGAGCTTAGTGATAGTGTTGTAGGGCCTTTGGATGTCTTCTCTTCTCATACAGATAACATTTATAGCTCCTTAGTCAAATACAGTGCTTAACTATCAGGGGGTTCAGGTTGCCTAAGGAGATAAAATGTCTTGTCTGGTAACACACTGTTCATCAGTTCTCAGCCATGCAAAAATTCTGTCTTGTGTCCCACCTTTATGCTCTTATCCATCAGATCACAGTATTTCCTAATCAAAAAACAAGACTTCAAAAATCTAGTCATATCTTTCCAAGGAAAAAAACTAACAGTCTGATTGCAAATGAATAATCTTCATCTTACCGTAGATAGGTTTTGGCAAACATAGTCGTAGCCATACCAGGGGACACCCATCACAAGCTTTTTAGGATCAATGCCCATAGTAATGTACTCTTCATATCCTAGATGTGAAGGAAATAAAAATTGAGATGCATTATTTCCTTTTCCTATGCTTTTTATTCTTACAACTAATCTACAGGAAGAGCCAATATAGGACTTGCGTGATCCCCAGACAGAGGCTAAAGTGCAAGTTCTCCTTTACCTCCACCTGCACACCCTGTTTAGAGAGGTCTGTTCTACTGAGAGCCTAATAACTGCTCACACTTAAAATCATCTGCCCTTAGCAGAATTTCACAAGGACTGTTTCAGGTTCTTTGGAAGCCCAGGCACACACCATTGCTCTTGCTGCCATTTGCCATTCTGGAGTGTTCTTCACACTCGTGAGGGCTACTCAATACTTTACAAATAACAACACACAACTGCTCAAAGTAGTGTCATAACGATGAGAGATGCTATTTTCTTGTTAGGACAATGCATATTTGAACACACTCAAAAGTCTCAATGCAACCAAAAAAAAAAAAGAAATCTAAGAAATTACCACCTCTACTCATGTGAACAAATGGAAATGTTCTGACTCCTGGGGAGGCACTTTGTCCTCACCAACTAAAGTCTGCAGATAAGGAGCATTGGCTTTTGCAATACAGTCTGTCCAGATCTGGCTCTGTTCATCATATGACATCACAAATAGGAAATCACAGGCATCTGCAATCCCAGTGTAGTTGTAGCACCTTTTATCTATGCATGCTGGAGACCAAGCCACATCAAATGTCACCTGAAGGAAAAATGCACAAGTTAGTATCATGTATGGCCCTTAGGCACTTGTTTCCTCTTTTTAAAAAAGCTGTAACTTTTAAAGACAGTATTTCCCAAATTTTGCAGTTTAACAGACCTTGATAGTAATACCAGAAGCTGCTCAGCTGATAAACACTAGATGATAAAATGAGTGCCCCACTAGTTAACACAGCACCAAAGAAATTAAAATATAATTTGAAAACCATCTGACCAAAAGTGTGAAACATGATGCAAATCCTTAAAACTTTAGAGATGGGCTTACCAAAACACTGCCAAGCTTTTGCCCCAGAAGGCTGTATTTGCCCTACTTTCAATGATTCATTAGGTCACAGTAATAACTGCCAGGTCATACAAGGCAGTGACATGGTATCTACAAATCTCAGTGAAGCTGTTCTTCCATTTCAACTCATACAGGTCAAAAAGACTGATTCTTACAAGAGCATACCACAGCTAACATTCTTAATTAACCATTCATGAGAATATCAGAGTTAGATGTTAGTTTTTCATAGTCATATGCTAAACAGCATTGCCAAAACCCCTTGCATTTCATAATGTTTGTATAAAGTGTATTATTATTACCTGTGATCCTGGTATTTCTCTGTGAAAAGCTTCTGTAGTTTCTTTAACAAGCTCTGTCAGTGCATAATACTCAGGAGAGGTTTCGTTAACTTCTTGCTCTATATCTATATTAATTCCATCCATATACTGGTTTTTTGCAAGGTCCACCTGTTGGGATATCCAAGCTGCTCTCTTAGCAGGATCAACAATTTCCTTAAGAGGTACATCACCTAGACAAGAAACCTTCAAGAGTTAACATGCATTTGCAGCACAGTAGTAGTAAGAAGAAAAGGTTTGTCTTTACTAAACCAACAAATTTAAAAACTAAATAAAAAATGCTTATACCAATACTGGTAAAATACAAAGGAGTTAACTTTTCCCAAAGCATGATTTTGGGAAACCACCCCAGAAGAGACTACCAAACTTCTTTGAGACAGCAGTGTTTAAAATTAAGTTCCTTTTGGCTGTTTTTCTATGATTTCAATCTCCTTACTTCTGCTTAATATTCTTTTAGTCAGTGTAAACTACCATTCTTGAAATCAATGTACTTGTAGCATTTCCACCAAGACAGAGGGACTGTTTAGAGAAAATTACTTTTATATTTAGCCTTTGTTGCTTTCCACACTAGGGATTCTGTTTTTGCCTCAACTGAGCCAAAAGTTGATTACATCACGTAAGATGTAATGGACTTTGTCTTTTTAAACTGCACTTGTACCTGCACAGAGTTCCCAAGTACTCATGCTTTAAAACTCAATCACTTCCTAATACAGAGGGATTGATTTAAGTGCAAAATACTAAAAATTACTTAAAACCCATTACCTTACCCTACCGGATACTCCACATAACATCCAGAATACAGAACCATATAATTATTTTCTACAATTTTATTACAAAATATTTTCTGCTTTTCCATTCTTCCCTCTTCATCCATAGCTGTGACATTCCCTGTTAGAGAACTTTTATTTAGATGTCACTGGGATGTTTTTTTACTACTGTGGCAGAAGCCACTGCTGGTTTTAATGCCCTGCATACCAGCACATGCAAAATGTCAAGGTATTATAGTTCTCTGTGTGTTATAGCCTTATTAATTAATCCTCTTACTGATTTTAGTACTCTGCATACAGCTGAATGTGAAATGTCAAGGTACTACAGCCCTGTGTACATTATATTCTTATTCAGCAACCATAAACATCCACACTTTCCCGATGTTACCAACCTTTCAGTACTATCCTGGAGCCTTTAGAGTGGGCATAGCACATGAGCTCAGGATCATACTTGCCAAAAGCTGCCACAGTTGTGATTTTTGACCAGTCATAGAATTTCCAGGTTTCCTTTCCCACATCAAACACAAAGACCTGGAAAAGGGGTAAAAAGCGCCCTCATTAGCCCCTAACAACTCTCAGCAGGACCATTATTTCCCACGTGCCTCTCACACAGCTGGCACGGATGGAGCCAGGGCAGCCCCGCAGGCCGCGGGACAGCGGCTGCCGCACCGACCCCGGCCCGGCTCGGGCGCTGCCCCGAACACCAACCCCAGCACCGT
>WEIV01017101.1:113544-169324 GCA_013390005.1 Calyptomena viridis
TCCCCGCTGCCCGAACCAGCCGTGCCCGCGGGCGGCCGGGCCGACGCGACACCCGGAGCGAGCGGATCCTGCGGGGGCTCAGGCCGGGCACGGCTGCCGGCAGGAACACGCCGTGTGAGCAGAGACCGAGCTCACGACGTCCTCGGATTTCTGGCCCAGCCTAGGCTGCCCTTCCAGGCTGAGAGCGGAGTCTGTAAACGAGAAGGGGGAGAGGAGAGAGGCGGGGTTGGTCGTACATCGAGGTACTCCCGTGTCACTGTCCCGGTCGCACACACGGGTTGTGTTGCTCTGGACGTGCCCGCTCAGACTCACCGGCTGGTACGCAGTGGAAGCCCACAGAGACGGGAACAGTCCCAGCTGCTGAACAGCCTTCCACGCAGCGGAGAACCGGCTCCACAGAGAAGCATTTTGCTGCCGTCTTCTCAAATGCGACTGGCTTCTCAATTTTGACAAATTTGCGCTGCAGCTTACAAGCTACAAAACATGAGTTCTCTTAAAGCACCTACAGAGTTTAGATAAATAACTTTTGGGGGTTAATTTGTAGAATTGGCAAAACCTAAGATCAATGGATGAATAGAGTGACACAAGCTAAATGAAGTGAGTCAATTTTCTGTCAAAGGCTGTGAGAAAATGGGACGTGGGGCACAGTCACAAGGACAGAGGCTTGCCAAATGGGATCCGGGTGGGATACACATGTTCAAATTCAAAAGATACATGTCAAAACCTTGGTCAACTGACACTCAACTTTACTCATATTAATACAGCACTTCATTTTGGGGTAGTAGTGGCTCCTACACAGCTGTATATCCAGTTCTGCACTGTGAGTAGCATCACACTGCCTTGCCATGGCTAAGTAGCTTAGTCCTTAAGCCTATGGTCCATGCCTTACAAGTCCCCCCAGGGGAGTTTGAGCTAAGAATATATTCCAAAGAAGGCCAACACATGTCCGAAGGGTCGTGTTTCACAGAAAATGTGTAATTCACCCTAATGTTACAAATACATTCATGTTGTTGGTTTTATATAGAATCTGGATGGTAAGAACAATCAATTCCCAGATTGAAGTTTTCAGAATAAGTTAATCTTCAGCCTGAGGAAATTAAAACAGGTATTTCCCACATCAAATGCCCTCTAGTTTGATAGCCAGCACTAGATAGTAATTTTTTATCCAAACTAAAAGCCTGGAATGAAACCATGAACAACAGTCAAACTAGCTACTTTCCATACTAAGTTATCATCTTAGGGAGTTTTAAGTTGAACACACAAACTTCAGGTAACTACACAATGCATAAGAAGTTGATGAAAAAATACAACAAAACCAGAATTTGCAGTTAACTAATAAACTTGGGAAAACCAGGGTTTTTCTTCATTTATTTAGTTTGAGGCCACTAATCACAGAAATAGCTGAAAATGAGATGATTGTGCTACAATTAATATAAACCACCTATTCATGTGACTAATTAATTAGTTGAATGCAATGACATAATTATATGTTAGAATCTTAGTACCTCCAGCACAGGGGTCTTCTGAGATGATCCAAGACTGACCAAAACTCACTGCATCTTTAGCTAAATATCCACTGGGCATTTGATATTCTCTTTCCTTCTCAGCATCATATTTCCCACAAATGCCACAAGTTTTTCCAGCCATCCAGAAAGCAACTTGAATCTTTGTGGAAATAAAAGGGCACATAAATGTTTGTCTTCTAAAAAAAACAACCCACTGAAGATAATTTTAAAAATTACCTCAAGTCTGTGCCTGTCATAATATAGTTTATCTATGCCATAATCTGGAGCTTTTAGTACTAGTCCTTCCTCTTCACTGCTAATCTGTATGCTTGCATCTGCAACAAAAAAAGCAAAATAAGATTTCTTTTAAAATGAAGTTACTGTTTTAGGGTCCAGCCTGAAGTTCCTGGGGACATAATGCAGGCTCTAATGTATCTTGAAATAGATGGGGGGAATGAGAAAGACTACTGTTGTCTGCCCTGGAACATGCTGAAGCCCTGTGACAAGGGTGTCTGTGGCAAGGGACATCTAGATGCTTCTTGTGTGAGTCTCTGGGATCAGCAAAATGTACCACAGCCCTGCATTTTTTGGTTTGTGCAAAGATGCACAGGATCAGCATCTCTTTCTTTGCTCATCTTTCCTGCCACCCCACATGAAAGCTGGCATGAAGGTATGTTAAAATTGTTTAATTGTTTCTCAGATTAGGATGATCTTTATCTTGAGAGATGTTTTCAGGATCGTGTCCTTTCCTTCTTCAAAAGATCTAAAATGATTAAATGAAATATAAAGATGAGTCTCTCACCAGAATTAGATGTGTATGGAACATCTCTTGGGGCTTGGACACCATTAATCTTCAACTGGATGAGTCCATTGGAAACATACATGTCAACTTCACTTTAAATAAAGAAAATTAGTGTAAACAAATGCTTCTCCTTTGCTCTACTCAGGTCACAGTTTCCCATTCTTGTAAAACCATCACTGCAGTATTCTCACATCATTCTGGCATGAATCACCTGCTACCCTTTAGGAAGAAGATTGAGAGGGGCCTGGAAAGTGTGCCAGGAATAGTGCTCACAGTACACCTTTCCTTGGCTTTGCTCAGCTCTGTCTGCTTGTGACCAGGGTTCATGCAGAAAGACACCAGGATACAGGACCCTTGCTACAGAACAGTAATTGCTATTACATTCACGTAAGTTGAAGGTGCTTTACATTTCAAAGGAAGATTGGATTCCCTTCAGGGATTCTCCTACAGCCTGAATAGTCTGTGTATGGTAGGATTTTCTTCAGAGCAGTGTTTGCTCTAATGAAGAAATATGAAGCTCAAGCACATCAAAAGCTCATCCAAACAGTTGTGTGAAAAGATCAGGAATGGTTCAGTGACAAGGAATGTCTTTATCACAAAAGGTACAGTCTGTAAAACAAGCACCCTTGTGTTCTTCTGCAAAACAGGTGCAGGGAACACTGGTTTGCTTCTGTTTCTCTAACATTATGACACAGTTAGGCATACAATTTTCAGAAATAAGTAATTACTTGTAATGAAACCTTATAGATCAAAGTTTGTTTATACACTTTGAAGAACACTCCCCCTACAATGATTTTGGTATGCATAATCCCATACAATTTAGAGGTGATTGCTCCAGGATGAAACAAAGTGTATTTTAAAGTAATTTCAAACAGATTAGATCATTATGTACCAACTAAGGGATGAGCTAAGAGAGTGCCTCTAATCTGGGATAAGTAGTACCCTTTTTAGCTATGTCCACTTCTCAACAACCCTGCTGAAATGAGTGTGGGTTCTAATTTGTTCTAATTATTACCTTAAAGTAGAAGGCCAGACTAAATGATTGAAATAGTCCCTTTTGGATTTATAGTTTATGTGTCTACCTAATCCCTCAGAACTGAAACGTGATGGTTAAATTCTAACAAATTAATGGAGAATTTGGGGCAGTAAAGACTTCAGGTTACTATGAACCTCAGATGTATTTCAGAGGCACTTTTAAAAGACAAAGTCCCAAATCCCAGTTACACTCCTAGATATCTTTCCATTGACATCAGTAATTTCTGCCTGAGTCTTGTGCTAGCACCAGTCTGCCCTACCAATTTGATCTTCCTGTTTATAGCACATTCAGTTTGACATTATTTTTTATTAAGTTTGCAATTACTTACTAGCTGGCGACTCTGACATTTATTGCTGTAAGGTCAGCAGACTCGTCAAGTCTTTTCATCATCACCAGGAATTTAAGCTCTGGACTACAGTCCTGCACCAAGACATGGTAGCAATTTGCAGGCATTGAATAGTTAAATTCAACACCATTGAAGGTTGTGATCGTATTTTGCAAAACTGAACAACGAGCTGAAAAAAAAATTAGTAAAAATTAAGCCTTTTATAGTTTATATAAGGCAGCTATTCTATTTTAAATTTATTAGGAAAAAAACCCCCATTTTCTGGTTCTGCTTGTTTCCACACAGAAGAGAATTAATTCTGTCAGATGAACTAATATATTTGTAGTAATACAAAAGTAAAACTTTGCTAGTCCCCAAGCAGCAGCACAACTCACTCTTGATTGTGTGAGATAAACTCTCATTGTGTGAGATAATTCTGCTTGCAGCTGGTGCTGGTGAAATTCTCTTTTGGCTTTTCTAACTTTCTTGCAGTCAAAAGCATTTCTTATAGGTTGATAACAATTCACATATCATTGACACTAGAGAAAGTTCACTAAAATGTTGATACCTTTATTGAGTCATAACCAGGATTAGAAATAGTTAAAAGGTGGGAAGGAAAAAATACCACATTACACTTTTCTTTTTTTCACTATAAGTATTTTGTTGGAAATCCTAAGAGCTCTGATTATAAATTATTTTACAACAATTTTAATTAATACAGATTAGTTTTGGTGTTTATCAAAGAAATATTATAGAATCATAGAGTGGCTTGTGTTGGAAGGGACCTTAAAGATCACCTAGTTCCAACCTCCCTGCTGTGAACAGGGACACCATATAAATATGCATGGTATCATATTAGCCCATGGATTCCAAGCAAAACGTGACTCCTTATTGCAGGATTACATAAAGCTTTTCCATTTAAAATTTACTCTAAGTAAGTATAATGTGATTAGCTCTTAATACAGTATTAATCAAACAATAATCCTTTTGTAATCAAAGTGCAGGATTTGAAATTAATGGGTATACTTTCAAAGCTGTTTTAGCTTCTACATGACAGTGCTAATCAAGCAGAAACAGAGGTCACTTAGATGTCCCTCTCACAAATTTTGTAATGTTTTTTCTTCATGAACAATCTTTGCAGTGAAGCTGGAATGGATACATTTGGGAATGGGTATATTTGGAATCACTATTTGGCATGGAACTGAGTGTTTAATCTTCCTAATATGTCTCCTTTTCTTTACATCTTTGCAGTCTCACAGATTTTCATACGGATGCTTTATTTCTGTCTGAAGTCCAACTGATTTTTAAGTGGATGTAAAATAATTTCAAGTTTCAAAAGTATAAATCATATTTATAAAATCTGTCAATTCAACCAATGACTGTGCAGATAGTTACTTACTGAACATTGAGACTTTCAATGAATGAAAGTGTTGCTCGGGACAAGACATTCCAGTCAGAGGATGGTAGTGTTGAAGTCAGTGAACCCGGATGTGAAGGGAATGGCAGGGGAAGCCTGATGGCTCTGTCATAAATTGTGAGCTGAAAATCAGTCAGAAAACAAACATGAATGCAAATGCAAAGTACAGTATGGGGATGAGATAGCATTTTCCTCTAATGTTCCAAGAGGACTCTGCTGACTGAAATCTAAATTTGCATCTGGATTTAGGTCAGAAAAAGAAGTCAAGTCCTCTGTCTATCACATGAAATAGTTCTACCTATAGAAAAGCAATACTATAAATGAATTTGGATAGTCACCAATTTGCAGCTTTTTGGGTAGCTGAACATCTTATTTTCTTGTAATCTGAACAGTTGGTTTACCTGAGATGCACATCCTCTCTTTGCCTACACATCAAATGCTGCTATTTGGCCATCACAGTTCCCTATAGTCTGGTTTTACTGTCTTCCCAGGACACAGTAAAACTTATAATCTTCCTAAAGGTTTGGGGTGGAGTGGTCTTTTTAATAAGTTATTTTCAATGTGCTATCAGTCATGATTGTTGTTTTGTAATCTGTTTCTTATTTCATATGCTTTCATTCTACGTGAGAAAGAGAAATGTGTTGTAAGAGATTTTCATAGCAAAAACAATTGTGGGAATATAATGTCTTGTGATGGCAGCTTCTTGATAGTTCAATAATTTAAAAAAAAAATCAGCGGGTTAAAGAAATTATTAACCATCCCTTTCATAAGTACTGACTGCTCCAGGATAAAAGATAGTGGCAAATAGTTACCTCTGGCAACTTAAAAACAACATCGCAGGTTCTTGGAGATGTCAAAGCCATAACCAAGGTTGCCTGGTGAGAGGGACCACGCTGTTGCATTTGGGAATACCCAAGGATATATGCAGCTCCTGGAAGAAATGAGTAGAACCTGAAAAAAAAGAAGTAAGTGATTCAAAGAATGATCTGTCTTGGAAAAAATTGGTTATTATTTGTTCACACTAAATGCCCCATAAGGCATTCTGTGTTGGACATGTTTTGTGTCAGGGTTTGGTGATACGTGATGTTGTGTGTGGAAGGAGGGGCAGGAAAATTTATTTGTTAATGAGTGAAAAAGATCTCAAGAGACTGGATGGCAGAATGATATGAGTAGAAAAGTACAGCAAACTTGTTTTAAACACATTGGGAGTTAAAAATAAGCATCAATTCCATAAAAACTAAAATATTAACATGCTAAAAATATTAAATTAATATTTAACATTAATATGTTGGTCCTGCAGTAATAACTTTAAGCAAGGATCCTTTGTCCACTAAGACTTCAACAAACTGATGGAGGGATCTCTATGACTGGGTTTTCTTACAGACTTGGGACTCAAAAATAGAAATACAGAAAATATTCCATTATAAGAAGGCACAGTCTCAGAGCAGAAAAAAGGTAAGTTCTGTGGCTCCGCTCCAGAATAGTCAATTGTCTGGTTTCATCTCCTCTAATAAGGGCAGATAACAGCACTTCAAGTAATTCAATATATATGAAAGGTTATACTCTTCAGTAGACACTTGTTTACCAAATCACTTTTATGCCTTTAGTGTGAAAACTTGTATTGCATACATAGTTAACTGAGTTGCTGCGTGTGTCTGTATTTTGGTGGCACTATGAAAAAAACTAGGCTTCAGTATGGATCTATATGTTGTTGCAGGCCAATGCCTGTATGAATACGAAGAAGGCATGAATACAACAGATACTGTATGTATATGGAGACACACGTGTGAACTGAATCTAGTGCATACAGTTTTCTTACAGTAAGTATCATGCAATATCTGCTATTTAATGTCCATAAGCCTTATAGGAAATGTTTGTATCACCTGCTTCAGAAGCCAGAGGCAAGGTGTGTACACTTTAGGAAATTGCTGTCCCTGCACAGTCAGTAAGAGGCTGACTCCTTCAGAGAACCAGGGTTAGGCTTCTGCTCTTAACCTCCATCAATCAGGAAGCATCAGGAGACCAATCTCCTAATTCAGGCACTTTAAATTAAAAGTCTACAATAGATTAGGTGGATCCTATCATCACAAGTGCTTTTCCTGCCAACTAAAATGCACTATGCTTTGAGGGAATGAAAACACAGAGAAAACAGACACATGTAATCTGAGTTTTTACTATCCCACTGATTAAGGGGAATTTTTCTAGCTTGGAAATTGCAGAACTAAATCTGTAATTATTTGGAGCATTGACACATGTGAATTTTCAAAAAACTAAAGTAAAATCTCACCATCTTACAGTCATTCGGACTATTGAAGGTACATTTAGCCACTCCAGCTTCATCTGCACAGCTGGATAAGCAGCAAATTTCCCTGTTGCAATCCGAGTAGCAATCTTGTAGTCCTGGCAATCTTTACCCCATTTAAGAGAACCCTAGTAGAGAGGAATATACACATTTTTGCAAAAAAAAATAGTAAAATCATTGTTTCTTTTACATTCGAGCTGATCATTATTTTAAACTTACTGATACTCTTCTGTAATTTATTACTGAAGCATCAGCACAGAGTTTCCATTTGCTTGGTTCTCTGATGCTTGAAACAAACACCTGTACTCTCGATCTCTTGGGCTGTGTATCAGTGTACAGGACAAGCTGTAAACCCGTTGGCTCCTCGTTTCTGTGGAAGGCACGAAGCACTGCAGCCAGTATTGGTGGCTTGCTGTCTCCCAAGAATTTAGCCTTCAGTCAGTAGAGAGGACATAGAGGCCAAAGACATAAACAAAGCATTAGAATTACTATATTAAAACCACAGTTAAAAAGTATTTGCTAAGGAAAAGTTTCAATCAAAAAGCCTTTTAATGTGAAGTATGGGACAGGATCATCTAAAGTGTTCTCATCTTAATAGTGAATTATTTACTGAGTAACATGAATTTCAACATATACAGAAATATATTCCAGTTTCATTAAAAAAATGTAGCCTATTGAGTGAATATTTAAAAATATTCAATGACTATCCAATGTGCTCACCTTTATAAAACAAGAAATAGTTCATTTTCTTTCTATATGCCTAATAAGCTAAATCACCTTTTTTTTCCTATTCTCTTATAAACACACAGTAACTGCAAATACAGAGTAAATGTTTTGATTTCTTGCAGATTGAGACACTCACCTGAGACACGGCTCTAGAGGTGCCTTCATCACTACCTGAAGAAGAGGAAGAACTGATGCTGCTGTTCAGGATTTCCCTTTCTGGGTCCTGCAAAAGTAAAGAATCACCTTGCAGTAAGTTGCCTACCACTGGGAGTTGTTGAGGAATCAATTTATCATATTTTTATTCTCAGAGAACTAAGGTCTGATTGCAGCAAAGATAGTGAGAGCAGTTGTAGATGCTGTTCCCACTATACACAGTAAATGAAAGTACCTGTTCATCTGCTGGCTTAAACCAAAACTGGTAAACAGGTAGGTGTGCCTGTGAAAATAGATAGTATATAAGAAGATCTAAGAGAAAACAAAGAACTGACTTTTGATAAATGCATAAAAAATTTCAGTATTTAGTATGGAAAAAAGTAAAAAAAAATTATTTTTAAACATTTTACACTGAAATATTCTGAAATGTGAAAATTCTGATCTGATATCCTTCAGAAAACTGGAGTTCCTCTTTCTTTGGTCCACGCTCTATGAGCACAATTTCATGATGTACAAAACCAATCACTACAAGAAGTGTAAAAAGATCTGGCCAGAGTGATTACCTGTTGGTTGGAATATTCACTGTCCCCATTGCAGTGCCTGTCCCCAGAGTGGTCTTCTTGGCTGCTGCTGCTGCTGCTGCTGCATACTTTACTGCTAGCAGAGCTGCCACTGCTGCTCCTGCTGCTGCTCTTGCTGCCACGTTTCTTCCCAGACTGACTTATTTCATCTTTCTTGTGATCATTTCCAGACTCTTTACCATCAGCAGAGGAAGCAGCAGAAGAAGAGGATGAACTGGAGAGGTGGGGTACACGTGGCTCTGCCCAGAGACCTGTATCTGCAGTCTTGTAATCTCTGTTAATCCGTTTTGTGCGGCGCCGTGTTTTATTTGAAGCCTCCAAAAACAGTTGAAAGCATTATGGATTTATAGCTTGTTCTGTAACATTTCTCTGGCTCTCAGACAAGTTACTTACCACAGGTTTTCAAGGAAATAGAATTTCCTGTCCCCACACACTGCAGAAGATGTGCTAGAGCTCACCTAGACCCATTCTTCCCAGCCCAAATCCTTGCTTTCCCATGACAGTTTTCCACAGTGGAAACCCTTGGCTTCATTTACAGGAAATACTTCCCTCTCTGGTGCTCAGAGTCTCTTACCGTGAACACATTTTCAATGCCTAGAATCTTCTTCACTTTAGCTTTAATGTCCTCATATGGAGATGTCTCTCCCTCTTCCTTTGACCCTGAGCTTGCTACACCAATTATTTTTGAAGCTGCTTTGGATCCCGCTTGAATCTCCAGCTGTATTTTGTCAATATCAGCATCTGTATGAACTAAAATCAAAACACTTACATTTCAGGGTTGTGCTACTTGAGGTCATTCACAGTGATTGACAGAAAAATTTGTGGTTATGACTGTACCTGGCTTCAAAATTATTTTGGCTTCAAGTTCTCCAACCAATTTGTGCAGATAGGTATTTCTTAAGGAAGCAGAATTCTGTGACTTCAGAATGAGACAAGTAGAACATCCCAAACTTACAAATTTTCTACAGAACATGCGAGTGTAAGGTCTTCTTCTTGCACTGTGGTGGTATGCCTCTTCTGAACCTTGCTGGTATCCTTTGGATATCACACTAAGAATACTGCTTTGCTGCATTAATTAAAAATACGGGAGATAAAGTTATTTTCTTCTAAAAAAATTTGTCCCAGCTCTTAAAATCTTAAAATCTAGTTAATGAAGAGAATGATGACAGTCCTGCCTAAGTAAAGAAGCCCTGCTTAAAATTAAAGATCCAAGCACTTGAAGCAGTGGTGTTTCCTGCAGTGTTCTGTGGAAGAGGACAGATCTCCTACCCACAGTTTCACAAACACACTTCCCAATGAGAACCTGCAGGGCTCTTTGGAGGGCCTGTCTCTCTGTATCTGTTTCAGGCTTCCAGCTCTCCTGCTACAAGTTAGTGTAGCCTTCCCTTGCTAGCCTCAGAAACTGAAGAGCACAGGAGAGAATGGCCTTCTGCAATCCACTGCAGGGATTATCTCGGGGTTTTGGGAGAAAAACCTATATTCTTCCCAAGATCCATACTTTTCACATTGCTCTGACTCAGAAAAAAAAGGATATTGTCCAAAGGATGTGAATTTCCTGCATCCTCCACGCAATTGTAAAGGAATAGGAAGACATGCACTCAAAGCAGCCCTGTCTGCATGCAGTGAAGAGAGTGAGTGGACTGTGACTGATCATATCTTGAACCCATTGGGTCTTAGGCTTGGTTTGGGTCTTAGGCCTCAGTTGAATCTCACCATTCCTGTGTTTATGATCTGGTTAGCCAGCCCCTGTGTTAGGGGTGGGTGCCCAGCCCTTCTGAGGAGCAGTTTATTCTCTGTCTGTCTGCAGTACAGATGGTAAGAGGCCCCTCACCTTCCAGCCACCAGGTCTTGAAGATCTTTCTGGTAGTTGAAATGGCTGATCAGAAATAATTGGTACTTCTCTGGGGAGAAGCTGGGATTTCCTTTCAGAATCTACTTCTTCCATATTCCTTGAAATAGCGTAAATTTCACTCCTGTGGAGGTGATAAATGGCACACAAGTAACACCTTCTGATTTGGTTATCCATCTTTGCTGGTGCAAAAAAACCAGTACTAAGCCTTACGTGGCTGCCAAGGTATTGCAGACCTTACAAAATCACAAGCATACAACTCCTTTTTTAACAGGGAGCTCACAATCAGTAACACAGAGCAAACAAAATGCAATAAACTCTTCTGTACCTCACAGCTGCAAGCTCAGCCTCCTGACGGCAGGGAAGGGTTTCAATCTTCAGATTTTTCTCTTTCATATTTATCCTTGCATCAAATTTCATTGTAGCGTTGGCACTGAACTGTGCATGAAATTCAAGACCACTCTGAAAGTACTGTGTATTAATCCCCACCATTGCAATCATATGAAAATATGCCCTGAAAGAGTGGAAATAAAACCAGGAGTAATTACACATTAATATGCACATATTTAACTTTGAAATGCAAAATTACATTTTCATGCTGTTCTGTTTATTGTAAGAGCCACTACTGATGGATGGAAAGGTTTATCATAACCTAATACGAAAAAAAGCTGAAGTGCCACTGGAAAAGGTGAAGGGGTTTATCTGAATAACAAAGCTAACACAGACCCTCTGACAGCATTGTCACTGATACAGTGCTTGAGGACAAGCTAACACCAGAATCTTGTAGCTTCAGATTGTGTCTATTTTTTAATTATTATGACTACTATTATTATCATTATTAGTACTGTTGCTTTTGCAGATGTAGAAGCATTTCTCTTTTTCCCCTGAAATCCTTCTGGTTTGTGGCAGGTGGTGATGCAATTCTATGCTGAAATTGTAAAAAACTGTTCATGTGTAAGCAAATATATTTTCATAGCTTAGTATCTTTAGTCACTGAACAGGTACAAACATGAGCATTTTTAGCAATGGCAGAACAGCACAGTATCCTGTGGGATACAATACACATTGCTACATTTGCAGGAGACTGTGTTGCTTTCTCACAACTTCACTGCTCTGCACTAACACAGTTGTCCCAAATGTGGGACAAATAGGACCCCTATATAAAAACATGCAATCACATATCTATTTCAAATATAAATATAAATGCTTGTGTGTGTATGTGAAAATATATGTAATTTTTACTTTGGCCTGATGTCAGCATGGATATCCACCTTAGTTTCCAACAACTGTGAAGGTCTAAAATTGTCAGGTAATGGTGGTGACATCTGTATATCCACTGCAAAAGACAGATAGAAATTATATGAACAGAGAATCATAGAACTTGCTGAGTTGGAAAGGACCCATCAGCATCAAAGTCCAACTCCTGACTCTGCACAGAACACCCCAAAAATCACATAATATGCTAAGAGCGTTTTCCAAATGCATCCTGAACTCACACAGGCTTGGGTCATGAGAGTGAAGACATCAGTGCCTGCCCCTCCTTTTCCCCTCATGAAGAAGTTGTAATTGCAATGAGGTTTCCCCTCAGTATCCTCTTCTCCAGGCTGAACAAACCAAGTTACTTTAGCTGCTCCTCATAAAGCTTCTCCTCCAGACCCTTCATCATTCTTGTGGCCCTCCTTTGGATGCTCTCTAGTAGCTTAATGTCTTTTTTTATATTGTGGTGCCCAAAACTGCTCACAGTACTCCAGGTGAGGCCACACCACAAACAATAAATGCTGGAGATACAACGTTTTCAGTAAGTGTAGTAGTTAACACATGGGCAGTGCTTTTACATTTGGAAATACTTTACATGATTATTGAAAGGTTCCTGCTCCAAACCAGACTTACACAAATATGTCTCAGGGGAAATACACCAATTATATTTCAAACCCTTTGGGGGTAGCTGGTCAATAATGTTTCCACATTAAAAGGGTATTTTCAAGATTACAGAGTGATTTAATTTTAGCAGAGTGATTGAGCCCATGATTATTCTGGGGAAACTGCTTGGTTTGGCATCCCAAGCTCACCGTCGGCCGCAGCCTGGGCCACCGCGACCCCGCAGAGCCCGAACTCCAGCGGCACACCGACCACTGTGGGCACAACGTGCCGCAGCTCGCCCACCATCGCTGGCACGGTCCATCGGCCTGAAATGCCTCTCTGGACCTCTTCCACCACTTTTTTCACCACTGGCTGCCAGTCTGACGATCCAGTTAGACTCTAAAAAGAGAGAAATAGGCTAGGTAAGTATGTAAGAGGAGACAGGGAAGGGAAATTATTGTTCAGCATTGCAAACAAAAAAGACAATAGCCTTGTCAGTACCATCATGATCTGTTGAATGGCATCTTTGTCAATGTCAACAAAGGCAATCTCTTGGCCCAATATTTTGATGTAAGCAGACACCAGAGGGTTTTCGGGAGGCAGTTCTTTCCATCCCAGAAGCTGTAGTGTTCAGCAGAGATGGGGAGAAAGGGAAGAAGCAGAAAATGTCACTTAAAATAGAGTAATGTATTAGCAAAGACTAGATCCCATCTGAAGGATGCAAACCATGGTTCCTTAGCCAAAAAACTAACAGACATCTTACAGATCTGAACCGATGTGGCCTTTCTTACATTGCATAACTGATTTCAGAGAGAGTTTCCCCATGTAAGGATGAGGTAAGGGCTTGGTAATTTCTGCTGCTCTAAGTAGTAGGTGACACCCAAGGACTTAAGAAGAAAAATCTCATTCAATAATCATTTGAAAAGAGAACAGCAACTACTTAGTGTGTTTTAACATACACTTCAAAACATTTTGGCTCCCAGCATCATCATCATCTTTTGTACTGTACATTAAGACCTGATACATGTTGAGTGAAAAGGTGGCATCTGTTGACAGCATAAGTACCGTGTAAGTACATCTTTCTGTGACCAAGCAGGATGACTGACTCCTTTTATACTGAAACATCAAAGGATGGCTCAGTGGGTGGTTGATGCAACCCTGGTGCTGGCAGGAGCTGTCTATTGCAAACAGATCAGCAGGGTGTGCAGACATACCGTTTTACCAAGCTCCTTCAGTGTCTTGTATGTGTCATACTCAGCAAAGGGAATGTTCTTCCTCCTGATAAGCTTGGTTAGGCTTTGTGATCGGAGAGCCACCTGCAGGAAACAGAGTCAGGTGTCGCAACTCAAGTACAAGAGAGCTCAGAAAAACACTTGTACCTAGTCTTGCACTCATCAAGGCCACACTAAATACATGCTTCACGAAGCCATCGTGTTATAAGGCCATGTCTGCCTGGCAGATGACTGCAGGCTATGGCTGCAGATGCTGAGGACGTGCTGAGCCAGCCAGCTTTGAATTAGTGAGCAGGGATAATTTTAGGGCAGCACGGAGCTCAGCCCAGGCTGCAAAGCTTGCCCAAGAAGCTGAGTAAATGCCTGCATGCTGTTACATGGAGATTTGTGCTGCCCTGGCTGCACTGCTGGCTAAAATTTAATTTCAGCTGCTATTTCCCTGTACTTATGCAAAATACCCGAGGTCCCATGTGACTTTAGGTGGGCACATGAATGCTCTGCTGTATAAATTTTCCTCTGCTCCTAGGTTTTCATGCCTATACTGGATGTGTTCATTGATGAATGTATGTGTCAAGGAGCCCAGATAAAGGAAGATACCTAAGTAAAATCATGATCGTTATCTAAATTTTCTCTTCCACATCCGCCCTCACAGCCAGAGATGGTGTTAAACACTACATCACAGTCCAATGCTGGCTGTTTTAATGCAAAACTTACCTCGATAATATCTGTTGCAGTATTTGCATAATATCCTCGTACTTTTGTGATTATATCAGATGGAAACATGGTGCTGGGACTGTTCAGTAGATAGACCCTCCAAATGGCACCAGCCTGATATTCAGCTATTACAGGAATAAAAAGCAGTAGAGATTTTTGTTAGGGTCTCTGAGGTGTCTAGTACAGCCACCTCAGGTACGTGCTGTAGCAGATCACAAGGAGTTCTGTCAGGATTCAGTCCCACAGGCCCTCAAGTTTTCAACCTCAAGAGGAAAACTTTGCTCTAGGGAAGAGTCAACACCACCCCAGGCCTGAAGAAGGAGACCTGAATCCATGTGCAGGTGCCACTTTCCCCAGGAGATACCAGAGAGCTGTGAAATACCCTCAGGGAATTTTGCATGTTAAGAAGCTCTTGTGTTTTTTTTATTTCAAGAGTGCACTAAACTCATAGCCCATGACTGGATTTTGGATGAAAATCACAGAACAGAATGGAGATATTTGGCTACATAAGAAGAAGGAGTGCACAGGGCACCAGGTACTCACAGGAATAGTCACCGACGTGGATGACCTTGCTGTAACGATAGCTCAGCCTGTCAAGTCTGGGACTCAGGAGTTTAATGGCAATATTGCAAGCAGCAGATCTGAGTAATAGAGTTAAAATCGTATGAACAGAGATGACTATGACCAAATTGTTAGAAAACTGCAAGAAAAACATAATCTTTTGCTACTAAAAATGTAATTCTTCCTCTACTTACAATTTATAGAGCTGTGGGATCCTGCCCACTGCCAAAGCCTTCATGTGCGAATATGTGAAACTGGCTACTTGCAGGCTGGGCTGTGTCAGCAGTGAGTTGGCCACAGCTGCTACCGTTGGAAGAGCAGGCTTTGTTTCAAAGAGGACAACACAAGCCACCATTCTGACATTAGGAGCAAGTGTGTTGTCCATAAAGACCTGGAGAGTGATCTCCCTTACCTAGAGGAGGAAGATATAACCTGTGAGTAGCTCATAACTTTCCACTCAGCAGTGTTTCCTAAACAGTGCATATATGCTCTGCAGTGAACAGAAAATAGAACCCTAAAGAGAGACTTAAGCATGAGACTAGTCACAGAAAATGAAAATATTGCTGGGTGCACGGTGAACAGGACAAACAGCCATTAGAAATGGACCAGTGTTACAGTGACTAAAGAAAACTCCCAGAATATCAGCAAGGATGGGGTGACATCAGGAATTTGCAGTGTGGGCAAGAGGAAGACCAGTAACTGAGAAACCTGGCCAGAATTGCTAACATTACTTGGTGGTTTTATTATTCCTGAATCAAGCAAACCCAATCCACACCCATTAAGACATTTTTTAAAATAGTAATTTCAGTTACTTTTGCAGGGTCTTTTCTGGCAATTTTCCTCAAGGCCAACACGGCATCAACGTGAATTCTATTTGGTAATGAAATCGCAGCCGAGGAAAATGTTGGCAAAAACTTGAGGATGCGTTTGATACTGGCTGGCTCTCCTGCATTTCCAATGGCTTTCAGGGCCAAGGACAAGTCTTTGGCATCAGCTTTGCTGGTGGCTTCAGTGGCAAAGTCATGGAGTGGCTGAAAATGGAGCAGACTGTGTTAATCTTACCAGGTAATGATCTTGTAATAATGTATAAAAATCTGCATTGCCATAGCAAGCGAAACAACTACTGCTGCAAATCCCACAATACAGCTGTTCAGACTTTGCTCCCAGGAAAAATCTCACCATCACTATCAGGTTGCCAAACACAGATCATACAAATAAACTTGGTTTTCTCCTTACACGGTGTTGCAATTGATTTTGAATTGTGCCTGAGCCTGAGTGTAGGAGATAATCCCAGGAGGATGCCTGCACCTGAGAGTCTGTTCCAAGTTCAAGGGCAGTGCAGTGCCAAGCTGATGCCAGGTTCAGTAGTTCCCTGGGGCACCTCTGCCAGCCTTGCCAAATTGCACTTGCATATTTTTCACTTCCTAGAGCAATAGCAAGTTTTCTTGCACAGCTTTGCTGTTCTGAGAGGAGGAATTACCCTTCTGGTGGCTTGGCTTTATCTCACTCTCTTTTGGAAGATTTAAACACACGTCAAACACCAGCAGACCACCTGTGGTCTTTCTGACAAGGAGATGGAGGTGCATAGTCCAGGAACAATGTCATGAATATTTCTGACAGTGATAAGCAGTTATGTAGCAGGGCTTCTTTGGAAACCCTAACCTGTGACATACCTAGAGCTCTGCTTATATGCACACTTTACTGCTTTTTTAATATATCTTTTAGGTACACTATACCTAACGTAACAGTAGAATCATAGAATCATAATTATTTTGCTTTAATCCTCACTTTGTCATACCTAAACTCAGTTTCAGGGTGTCTACAGGATCCATTATCCCCATGGGCTTCTACTAGTATATTTGAGATTCTGAACTGCCAAGACCTGATCTTTCAAAGGCCCAAGCTCAGTGTTTCATTCTGTCTTTGCAATTTTGCAGGTGATCACAGCTAAGAGTGAAGCATACAAAGAGCGAGTTACCTAATCACCAGCATTGTAAGAGCTAAATTAGAGGCATTTTGAAATTTATTTACCTTTTATGCATAAGAAATGAGAGTCACCTACCTGAAGAAGTTCATTTGGACACAATAAAGTCTGAGCACAGTATTTATTTACCATGCTACCATATCCCAAGTAAACAATTATCCGATGCATCAGTACTTTCTGGATTTGGGGACAGGTCAGAAAAGTCTGCAGAAGAAATCATTCTTTACTATTTATAGCAATTAGAGCTCGTATTTAAGCAAAAATTTCACTTGTGAAATAGATAAAACTGCTTAGTGTTTTTTCTAAATATTTTCAAAAGCTAAATCAAACACTAGACATTCAGCTACAAGAAAATGAAATAGACTTTCTGCAGTTATGCTGTAGGCACTTTAGATATTGGTTACATGATATTATTTTCTTTGTCTTTTTTCTTTGAACTTTTTTTCTGGTAAAAAGTATCAACAGCAGTTTTCTTAGAATTTGTGAGTTTAAACATCAGATATAATTAAAAACTTTCTGGCAACTAGTGCTTGGAAACATTTTCTGAAACTTTTTTTTTAATACCTTGTGTTTTACAAATTTAGAAGGAAATACATTGCAACTTTCACTTATAATCTTATGAATTCACCCTTAAAAGGGAGTGGAAGGGGGAATAGAAGGATGAATGATCTGTACTCACTGAGGCAACTTCCAAGGTTTGCTTGTTTGGTGTAACAAAATGGAAGGCGAGAGGGAGAGTCATAGATGCTTCCCAGATGTTCAGCTTCTCATCATGAATTTTTTGCTTCAGGAATCTGAATGTGTCTGTAGCTCCAGCAGCACAGATGGCACTCAGGAACCAGGGCCTGCCAGGGAGAAGAGGATTCATTATTCCTATTGCCCAGTATATCTCTGACCAGAAAACCTGGCTGAAGGCAATAGTTACCTGTAGGGAAGTTCGTTGACAAACTGCAGCCACAAAGACTCAATTTGATCAAGAGTTGCTACACGAAAAAGCTGGACCATTTGTAAGAATTTGGCTGAAGCTTCTTTAGTGTCTCCTTTTTCATTATTCTGAACTAATTGCCGCAGTGTTTCTGTTAACTATGAGAAAAACAGACTGTTGGAAAGATTCATGTCTAAAATAGTAATGTGATGACCCGTTAACCTTATAAATAATCAAAGCATGTGAAAGTAAGCCTCTAATACCTGTAAATCTGGATTTTTAATCCTTATTAGAGGAACTGGCATCTGGAGTAGTTCTCCTGAGAAATGATAACGAAGACTCCCCTGATTTTTCAGCTGAGTTTTTGGAGCACTGATAGGAGTCCTTTTAATGTCGACCAAAGACAGTTCTTGTCTTCGAGGGAAAGAGGGAAATGTATTAGTAGCCTGTTACTGCACTCTGTGTGTGGGGGCTTGTACAGCATTGGAGCAAACTGAGGAGTGCCCAGAGGGCCATTGCATTGACCACAAATGGATCATGCATTTCTCTGTTTATCCATTGCTCAGGATCATCTGGAAAAATCATATGACTGCAAGAGTTTGACAGAGTCTCTGAGAGGTGGACAGATAGTTCAGGTGGCTCAAACAGCAGAGCATGGGATCTGTCTGGGCATCCCAAGGGCTGTTATAATGTTTTAGCCTGTGGCTACAGGTGAGATTCTTCTTGTTATCTCACAAATCAACAATAAATAAGTTTTAGGCATTTCCTCTTGGCTGTGATAAGCTGAGGACATGCCAAGTGCCTACCTTGCCTCCATGACTGCTGCCCCATTGGGTTCATTGAAGGGAGAGATCTGATACACTTGCTCAGAGGTAACAGACATCAGTGATACCCCACTGTCGTCATACTTCATCTTGTAAGTGAACGTCACCGTGCCCTTAATATTTCTGACTTTCTAGAAGTGCAAAGAGACCCACTCAGGAATAGGAACAGGCTAGTTAGCACACACAAGCCAAACTCCCTACGAACATCAATGCAGTGTGTGAGTGTTGAGCAGTGGCTCATGCCCAAGCAGGGCTCCATGCTGCTCGTACCAGGGAGCAGGTAGGGCAGGGGCGGATGTAAGCCATTCCCATGTTTTTCACTGCTTTCTCCTGGCAGTCCGTCAGGTCCTTGCTTTTAGAAATGGTGGCCCGGTTATTCTTGCTGTCATCCTGGATAACATATCTGGTTTGGCAGATGCCTTCAATCCCAGCCTGCAAGTATTGATTAAATACAATGAGCTTCCTACTTGAAACAGCAATAAAAAGGTCAAAGAAAATGGTCTGGGAAGCGTAGTATAGGTAACTTACTGTGTAATGGTAAAATGGGAATAAAAGTAAAATCAGAATGGAAAAAACAAACCTCCTGTAGTTCATACACATTTTGTGACTTTTTGATGGTCATCTGCATCATGTTCAGAATCCCTCTCACTAGGTTAGTGCACAGAATGGGACAGTCCTCAGGGGCAAAAATACTTCCAACCCTTCCTTCACTGTATTCAAACTTAAAGGCTTGGCTGAGGCATGCAGCAATGGTTTCTGAGAGCCTCAAAGATGGAATGAAGGCATCCATGGGCCAGAAGCCATTGTGTTCCTCCAGCTTGGGTGCTCGAATCTGTGAACAAGAAGAGGAAAACAATCATACTGTTCACCATCAGTTTGAAATAGTGCTATAATATGGAAAGTGGGCATTTCCAAGCCATGGCCAGACACAAGCCACTTGTCCAACACTGCTGGAAACAGTTTCCACCTTGGACTCCTGTGATGGGCCTAGGAAGTGTCCTTGAAAATGCAAACTTCCATGAAGGATTTCTGCCAGAAATTCAATATTGTGTGAGCAGGTTTCAAAATTCCAGCAATTCTGGTGAAGCTTGTTGGGTGAGTGAAACACCAGCTGCCAGCAATCTGTATGGACAGGATACTCACCCCTCTTCCACAGATGACAAGTGAGATCTCCCTCCAGTCTGCAAGGCAGCCAAGCCATTATTGCCCAACTACCTGCCCTAAAACACATGGGACTATTCTGGCTGCTGTTCCAAGTCCAGCGTGCCCCAGAGCACCAAAGCTGTGGCACAGCTGATGGGGGAGCAGAGGTGACTTCATGATCTCACATGTTCTTTGGAAGTGGCTGACACACCTTTGAGCTCATCAAGCACTAAAGCTTGCACACAAGTCCTCGACTGCTACCTAGTGGGAAGTGTGTGCCTGCATGCACGGACATCTCTAGTCCCATACACATACACACCCCCCATCCCTGTACATAAAATACATGTACCTGCACAGAGGGAAAAGGTGTGGGCTTACTGCTTTGTTTTATTTTAGGCACTTATAATCAATGCTGCAAGGATGGCTTGCCTCTTATCACATTTTCTCAAATTAAATTCTGCTCAAGCCTGTTGTCTGCAACTGCTAAAATTGTAGCAAGTCTAGTGAGGTTACAGAGCCCGCAATTGCAGCAGCATAGTTTACATGACAATAGGTATTACTTCACACTGTTTCCATAACATATGCACAGGATTAGACTGAGAAAGCTCCTTGGGAGGAGTGCTAAGGGCACCCCTTACAGCTTTCTCCCCACATTGTGTCTTCTGAATCTCTTTTCTGTGGTCTTTTGTGCCATGCCACTATTTTAATCTGTTTGGTTTAATCTTTTTGATGAGTAACAGCGCTTCCAGATCTGATATCATTATGGTAAACACAGGCATTACCATTAGAATTCTTCACATTTGAATTAATGCTTATGTGAAGAATATCAAAAGGAAGATAATGGAGACAGATGGATCTTTCTCATATGATACCTGAATTTCAGTGGTGAGCTTTTCTCAGGCCATGGATCAAGTTAAAAACCAGATATTTCATCCTTGAATGTTCATTTTCATACTAAAGCTTAGTGTTGCCTTATTAAAACTATCTTAAGAACATTTCTTTAAAGCAGCTCCCTGCCATACTTTTGCATGGAGGTGAACCTAAGGTAACTTAAATCAAGGAGGCTCAGATACTGATGGCAGCAGAGCTGGAGCAGCTCTGGCTCCCTTCTGCAGAGGAGCAGGCTGTGATGAAGGCTGTGGCACCCTCTGTAGGTCCCTGTTGGTAGCCCAAAGCATTTTGTATATAGCTGCAGACCCTTCAGCCACGCCCTCAGCTCTCCCTCATCACATCTTGAATGGACAGGGTGTAGAGTTCAGTGCTCATGTCCACCCCTCTGCCCTCGCTGGGCAATCATCACTGCCTAAGCGAACCCATTTGGACTGACATTGGGCTTACAGGGTCATCTCAGCAGTGGGAAGGGCCCTGAGCTTTGATGTGAGCTCTGCGTCTTTTTTTCATTTGTTTTGCCAGCCTGGAGGTATGAACTGAACATCTGTAACCACGGGATACGGGTGGCTGGGTGGGTTCTCACGCTCATGCTGCTTTACCTGGAGAAGGTGATCGCTCTGAGACACTCGGCTGATCTCCAGCTGGGCAGACAGCCTCACCCCCGCCATCGCCAGGCCTCTGTCAGGCAGCCCATGCACAATGACACTTTCGTAGCCATACAGGTAGGTCTTGCCCATATGAAAAACAGGCTCTATTAGGAAAGAAAAATATAACAGAAACACTGCCTTGGCTATGACTGTTGTGATGTTACTTGAGCCCCCCCAGCAAAGAAAGGTGAGGCTGCCACTGCCAAAAAACAGGTGCAAGCAGTGGGCAAGGCAAGGCTGTAGGGGAAGGCAGCGTGGGAGCTGCTGGCTGGCAGCAGAAGCCACTTACCAAGGTCCTCCTTCTGGCCCCCTGTGAGGGAAGAAAGAGAAGTGTGCTTGAAAAAAACCCCATCTCTGTAGATCCTTTCATGTATTAATAATTACATTAATAATTTAGTCAGTGTGCTAATAGTTAGCAAACAACCAGTAATGGGCTCATGAGGTGTACCCCACAATCCCAGGACACTAAGCCCATGCCAGCCCTGCTCACTTGTTCCTGCTTGCTTGGCTTTTCTCCTACTGCTGAGCTTAGGCACAGAAATCTAGTAGTTTACAGATGAAGCCATAAGAAGGCTTCAGCAAATGAAGCTGTAAATATCCCTGAAAAGCCCCCAGGAGATACAGTTTGCTCAGGATCACAGTGGCTGTCAGCAGTGCTGGTAAAGCTTCAACTTACCCACGAGGGCGAGCACCAGGGCCAGGATGAGTCCCTTCATGCTAAAAGTGACTGAAGTCCACAGGAGAAAATCTGTGGCTTTTATAGAAGAATTGTTAACAGGCACAGTGAATTTTGTTGAGTTATCAACTTCTTATCAACCACCCAAACTGTTTGAGGCAGAGGAGGTCGTGGACAAAGCAATGAGCCAAAACCATCACAAGTGCTGGTGTTCTCACCTCTCTGAGAGCCCCGAAAGCCTTGACTTTTGAAACAAGTGCTTAATAGTATTAAAATACAGTTAAAATAAAAAACTATTATTGTGTAACAAAAGCAACTAATTACTCTTATTCCCTGGAAGCACACGGTGCTATTGCAGTCTGTGCTGACTTTACCCAGGTTGTCCTGACCTGACCATAAGACACACAGTTTATCTAACTGATAGTGGCACAGCAGGATTTTGCAAAACCCCTGGGCAGCATCCTGTGACACTGTGCCCATGCCTGCCCTGCTCTGAGCAGGACAGACTGTTGGCATAGCACTGGCCTCTGGGGACAGGGACTTCACCCAATAACACAAACTTCAACATTGTCATAAAGGCCATGGCTAAATGCTGCTGATGTCTGTGCTTCCCTCACCTGCCTTCTCTTCCAGGGCTAACATGCCAGTCCCTTTCACTGGTGAGATTAGCCATAAAGGGGTGCTGATGGGGTTGCCTTGCAAGAGGGAAAAGGGTGAGGTTGACAGATGTTACAGACATAAACCTCTTGGTCTAATAAAGGTGGACAATGTGTGGGTCACCCAAACTCATTTCACATCACACAACAAGAGGCAGCATCTTCACCACACAGTAGAGCCCCTTCTCTCATCAGCAGGCATTTTCCCAGTTCCTTTGGAGGCAGCTCCATAGGTCCCTCAGCTGCTCTTGGCTCCAGGGTTTGGCCTGGTCCCTGAGTTCCCAGTACTGCCCACTGAGGTCATGGAGCTGTGCACAGCCCAAGTAGCTGGAACTACACACAATGCCCCATCAGGAACCTGCACAAGGAAGGCTAAGGAAGCCCCAGGACTCAGGGGTTCCCGTTGGTGCTCTGTGGTTGCCATTTGCCCACCAACTTTTTCCTCTGTGGCTGGGGAACCAAACCAGCAGCACAGTTTGCTGTGGGAAGGAACTGGATTCAGTTTTGCATCGACAGACCAGTGGCTCCTATCCAAGACAGCTTAGTTTCTGTAGTGTTGTACAGATAATGTGGGGGCGTTTTTATAATTGGCAGTTTAGATATAATGTCTGACAAACAGTGGATTTTGCTCCTAGATCAAATATTGCACCTCTAGGGCAAAATAATTTCTTTGAAGCATAGGAAATCCTTCGTACTTTTACTGGCTCTATATTCAGGTCTGTTGGTTTTAACCCCTTCCCTTGTAAAACTGGTAGCACATGATAGAAAGCCAAGTCATTTGCTAGAGAGTTGTGTCGTGTCTCTGGAGATCTGATAAATGTAGTTAAAGGATTTGAGTATACAGCTACCGGCCACTGGCACTTGAGGCTCAAAAGCTAATATACTATGGCATAACTATATACAGCTGCACAGATTTGGTTTCTTTTAAAAAACCCAGCTTGTGGGCAGGGAGGACTTGAGGTCAGTGGCAGTGCAAGCAGAGAGCTGCTGTGACGGCATATTAAATGCAGCAATGCTTGTATTCCCAAAATTATAACACTATCACTGAAACACCACACTGTACAGTGATACCACAAACCGTAACACTCCTCAAAATAAGTCCTTGCTGGGGGCTGTACAGGCTGTGCCCACTTGCAAGGGAAGGAACTCCCCCAGGCCCCCAGCACTGCAGCCTAGGGCTGCAGAATCTTGTCCCCATCTCACTCCCTTGCTTTGGGCAGCAGATGCTGCATCTCTGGTCACCCTGGCCATGGTGCTGCCATAGGGCAGGATCATCTGTGCTTCTGCTTCAAGGGTAGACTAAACCCTTGAGGCAAAGCAAGGGCTTTGCCTTTAGGGATTTCTTTATAAAACTGAACCCTCTCATTTTCTAGGTCATTTCTTCAGTACCTCAAGAACAATTTCAACTCCTAGCCTGGTCCCCCATCCACTCACAGCCCTTTCATGCTAGGATTTCTCAGAAGGACATAACCAGAATTAAAAAGAGAGAGGAAAAAATCCGAAAACTCAGGAAGTTGCGAGGTTGACAAAATTTTGCTGTGTGCAGGACCTGCCCTGGACTGCATTTCCCTAGAGCTGTGCTCAGCTGCCTCCACAATGGCAGTGGGGGAGAGGGGCAGAGGCTGACTGAGGGTTCCCTGCAGCCTTTCATGAGGTGGACGCCTGCAGCCCATATCCCCCTGCAGTCCCACAGGTGTTCCAGCTGCCAGGGTGGTTGGGCAATGCTCATCCATGGGTCTCCTGTCAGAGTGTTACTGCTGGGCTCATCATACCTGAACACAGAGGCTGGAAGAGGACAATCCTCCCAAAACTGTGCTCCAGCCTTGGCATATTGGGAAGAGAGCAGCCCTATGGGCTGCCTTCACTGGAGCTGGGAGCTCATGCCACAGCCTGCCATGGAGTGCAGCTCCAGAGGCCATGTAAATCCCTGGATTCTGCTGGATTCAGCCTCAGGTTACATGAAAAGCCTGTGTGCTTCCTGTTGCTGCTCCATGCAACTTCTGAGCAAGCAGCAAAAATACCAGCTTTACTGCTGCTGCTGTGTAGTGCCCAGAAACTGTCTGCTGCCAGCTACCCATCACTTTGCAGTGCAGATTACCATGGCAGCATTTAAACTACATAGAACTGTATATTTAGACCTTTCAAACATCTTTTGATACTGAGGACTTCACCTTTCTGAACCATAAAATTCATATCCAAAAAATAAAACCCACATATATGCATCTATTGAAGGTACCAAAGCTGCTGGGGAAAGCAAAACAAAACAATTTTTGCAGAATTTTCTCAAATGTTTTCAAAAACACATTTACTCAGTGTGCATAGTCAGCCTGCATGCACAGCCTTAGGGGCAAGCACAAAACCTCTTCCAGATCTCCTGGAATCTTTTGGGCTCCTGTGTTCAGGACAGACAAATATGTCCCTGACCATGCCCACACAGACCTCTGGTGGGTGGGCAGGAGACAGAGCCCACCTGTTGATGGTAGCTGCAGCAAGGACTGATGCGGGGCACAGAGGCTGGGGCATGTTACCAAAAGTGTAAAGGTCTGGCTCTGCTTCTGAAGAAGCATCCTTTCTGCACCCTTTGGCAGGTGGTTGTGCTTGGGTAACCCCACACTGTCCTGTTTAAAGACCTCTGATTCACCCCAGCTTTTGCATGTGGGGCACCAGAAACGTAACATGTTCTTGGCTCCCTCAGTGCAGCCCCTCCCAGAGTCATGAGATTCAGCCTTATTCCCTGACCCTGCTGCTCCCCACAGCAGCACTAGCCCATCATGTAGCTATTGCAGAGCACCGTGGCTGCTGCAGAGAGTGCAGTGTCACACACAGGTGATCAGTTCCTGCTCTAGGTGCACTGGATTCCAGCACCAGGGAAGAAAGCACTGGGGGACCAAGCAGGAGGCTGGTACCACAGCTACCCAACCTGTATTCCCAGCGGAGCCTGACACAGACACGTGCCTGGTACACAGAAGATTGGCACAGACTCAAGAAGTTTACAAAGCAGGGGTTGTGGAGAACCTATGCAGACCTGCTCTTTCCATGACCAGTGTAATAAGGAAGCCTTCATAATTTTTTCCATGCATGGATTTATTATGAAATCAGATATTTATGGGCAATCATTACAGTTTCTACAACAATAAAGTTCAATACTTTAAATTACTTGGGAAGATTCCACACATCCTCAAATACTTAATTTAGTATCTGTATTATTCCTTAAGATGAGGTTTTTTACACCACACAGTAAAAACATGAAAGTGTTTCTGTTTTTTCTTATGCTGCAATGTACAGCTTCATGCACTGCAGTCTTCGTCCTCACAAGAACATGCTATGTGTGCATCAACAGTGTCCTGCATATCCTCTGACTTCTGGTCAAACTTTGTCTGTTTGTCTGTCAGGCTGGTAGCTGAATCTGATAGGGAACAAGAAATGAAAAATAAACAGTATACTTCAGAAGTTGCTTTGCAAGGTAGAGCATTTACCATGCACTAGTCATTAATTACAGCAGGCTTGGCTGCTCCTCACTGACTTACATATTTCTATTTGTCTAAGTCACACAGAAATGTTCCAGGAAACCCACTTTATTAATAAACCAGTTCTACCTTGAAATCTACTACTTCCATGTAGAATTTTATTAATGATACATTTACGAAAGGGTATTACAGTCTTTAAGAGAAAAAACAAACTAGGAAAACAGACATGATTCTATGATCTATATAATCTATATCTACCTTATCTAATCTCTTACAATCTACAATATACCTATAAAAATACATCCTCCTATATCACTGCACCTGTGTGCAAAAATCCTGTCCACATCTGCCCATCTAGTGCCTAAATCAACTCAGTGAAACAGGATCACATCCAGAGGCAGCAATAAATAAAGATTACAAGGCAAGGATCCCTCTTTCAGTGTGCTGCACGTGGTCATATGTGGCTGAATCTTCACAGGTTGCAGTACAGTTTTTCAGCTGAATCACAATGTTGACTGTGCCCTTATCCTGCCCTTACCTTCTTAGCTCCAAGCACCATGAAGCAGAGTTTAGTTTAGATTTTAAATTTCAGTGCAATGAAACCCAGTAAATTTACAATAGAAAATCATCTCTCTCACTGAAGAAATGTTTACATATCAATAAAAACAGGGAAAGGGCTTAGTCAATAGGGCAGTAAGTCCATCCCTATCTGTGGCTATGTTAGATTATTCACATTTTTCAAATGAAATAGCTAAATCAAGTCACAATCTATTTATAGTTTTGTTCAGCTCCTATTAAGTAGGATTTCTGTTGACTTACCAGCAGGGAGACAGTGGAAACCGACAGTGACTGGAGTAGTCTTGGTGGCAGAGCATCCTTTCATACAGCGCAGCACAGGCTCTGTGGAATAGCACTTGGATTCTACACCAGCGAGCTGAACTGTCTTCTCAAGCTTCACAAACGAGCGTCGCAGTTTGCAGGCTGGAACAGTCATAGGTGATAGTTTATGTGCTTACACTCAAAAGCTCAAGATCTCCCCAGAAGGACCCATCTACCAACACCACCAATCTGCAAACGACTTCCCTCTGTGAAAACTGTATTATAAATGAAGCAGCTTTACTGACTGATAAACCTTTCAAATCAGCATAATTAGATATGGAGTCATGGAAAGTTAATTTCAAATGCAATTGGTCTATTTCTAGATCAGAACGTAGAAACAGTATGATGCACTTTCTAATAAATGTTTTTCAAAGTAAACTACCTTACTGAATAGCCATCATGGCACATTTTAAAATGTTGGATATTCAGCAGTAGAACTAAAGGGGAGATTTCTGACCAAATGAAGTTAATCACTAAAGAATTGCATTATTACCACTGTCATTCAGACATAGAATTTCTGCAGAGAGAGTGTAAAAGTCACTGCTGCCAGCCAGTAGTATTAACCTCATTTTGGATTCCCAGGACAAACAGTTACAAGTGAGAAGCTAAACAGACCACAACTATTCCTAATAACAAGTTTTATGCTCTAAAATTCCAGTAATTTCCACTATATGTAAAACAGAAACACAGTATCTAGTCACTACCAACTGTGGGAATATTATTGTATACATGCACATGGAATCCATATCCATCTAAAGCAAGTTTGGTGCCCAGTATTCGTGACAAAGACATAAAGGAATAACAGTTATTGCACTGCTAAATGTGTACAAGCCATGTCCAAGGACTGAGGACGTCCTTCCCACCAGGACAAGTCTCTATAAGTGCAACGTGCCTGTTCTCCTCAAGCATTATGGTATGATGTTGCATCATAACCTCAGCTGAGAGCATCAGCACACCATAAGATCCTAATCTATTGAAACACCTAAAATACAGCTTTTTTTATTTCACCTATGTAATTAAGTCCCTGGAATTGCTCACATACTTGAATGCTTTGCTTGACGGGTTGCACTGGTTCAAAAATCAGGTGGTTAGCCATGATAATAACTACTAATTCCCATCTGATTTTTGGATGGGCCAATTGCTCAAAATTGATATCTGGAAAATGCTGGTGTGCTTAAATCAAAGCATTCCATGTGAATTTACGAAAGATTTTGTTACAGCTTGGTTATTTAATTTCAACTGACTTGTGTGTTTTGGCTTGTTTAACCTGTGATTTCTTATTTCTTTCTCAACTAGCAAGTAATTTTAATACTTGTTATCTAATTTAATAATGAATATTTCAATATTCATTTCAAAAATGTATACAGATTTTAAATTTTTGAATAGATTCTACATTATCTAAACAACTGCAGTAATATTATATTAAATTTATTAGAGCTTGCATACCTCCTCTACAAGGCCTTTCTTCCAAAATCCAAGAATGCCCAAAGCTCACTGCATTTTTAGCTACATATCCGTTGGGCATCCGATATTCCTGTTCACGTTCTGCATCATATTTTCCACATATTCCACACATTTTCCCTGCCATCCATAAAGCGACTTGAATCTTTGAAGAAAAACAGTCAGAAGCATTTCAAGTTTAAAAAACGTAAAACCTATGGAGCAGATTTTTGTTATGCAGGTCCCTCCCAGTAAAAGTTAATGCACAAGTATTTAAAATCTCTTCAATAAGGAAAAGGGTCTGGCAGTCAGAAGCCAAACTCCTAGGGGTCTGCAGCACCTGTAAATAGCTACAGTCTTTAAAACTTACTGTGCCAGTCCAGTGTGTTAATGTTAAGTTATTAATGCCCTAATTGATTAATGTGCTGAAGCTCTTGTCTGGTGGATGTTTTGATAGTATAGGAGATAGACACAGTATGGTTTACCCATCTCTTACGTATTATTTTTATATGTTTCATATTTATATATTTCATTATATTTCATTTCATATATTTATATGTTTTGTATTATTTTTAGTGCAGACTTTAAAGCACTCATTTATCTAACAAGAATGGCTGCATTTTTGCTGTATTGAATTATATAGCTGTAAGAACAGTGGACAGGAGCTGATAATTGATCTTTCTTGCAAAGGCAGTGCTGACTCAGCTCACAGACTCGCATCCCAACACACCCTGTACTGCAAGAACAAGGTATTTTTGTTGGTGAAAGATTCTCATTTCTCACACTTAGAAATAAAGAGCAGCACTGTACAATCCTGTAGCATCATCCTTCCTTTGGGGTTTCTTGGGCCCTGCACACATTTGCCTTTGCTACTATATACTCTTGTACTCATACATACAGATTTAAGGGATTCCTATGGAAATGTCTCAACACCCAAGCTTATGAAGAGGAAGAATGATACCCTGAATGTGTATCCATCGAAGTACAATTTTTCAATGCCATAGGCTGGGGCAACAAGGACAAGCCCTTGATTTTCACTGTGGATCAACAGAGAAGCACCTAAAAGAAAACAAAATAAAGCAAAAAAACCCCCAAAACAGACCAAATCTAACTTCTTCAAGAAAGAAAAAAAGCAACTGTCATGTTTCCAAAATGTTCTTTTCTTCAAAATTCCTCATTTTCCCTATTCAAGAAACAAAACATACAACAAAGCAATGTACAAATGTGCATATATAGAAAATAGGTGTTTGTAAAAGATTGGAAGAGAATGTTAATGATCACAGATTTATTAATTTTTCTTTGGTTATTAACATATATTCATATTTATATATAGAAATTATTTCAGAGCTGTCTATAGTATCTGTGTAGTTGTGCACACCCTGTGTGTAGAAAAGGCCCTGAGTACACTATATTGGAGTATAGAAATATAAAGAACAACATGACTGTCACTGGAGCCATTTCTAGCAGAATTATCACTTCCCAAGTACATAAATAGGACAGAGCTCAGCACTGGCACATGTTAACCAAATTTCAGCAAGATTTAGCCTGATTCATATACAGCTCTAGAGTCAGGGAATATCTGCACTGTACATAGCCCCTGACTACATAGCACAAGATGAAACAAGGTCTTCCTGTACCTTTCACAGAAACAAACTATTTCTGCTCTGAAAGAATTGAGCAGGCTCTTTTACCAGTTCCTCATACCTGTTCATAGCAAATTTCAGAATGCAAGACAAATTTATACCTACTAATCAAATTGGGAAAAACACTGATATACAAGTCACATGTAGTGGATTTTAGAAAAGCTCAACTTCAAAGTGTTTTAATCAAGGAAGATTTATAACATAACCAAAACACTTCTCAAATTTGGAACTCCAATAGGAGCTGTAGTGATGTACGAAAAAGAGGGATCTTCATGTTAGTTATATCTTGCTTATTTTGGCTGCTTCAAGAGCTAATCAATCTTTCTAAACATTCCTATGCAAGTGAGTCAAATAGATGTTCTTAAGTATCAGCCTTAAAACCAAAGAAACACTTAGAACCAAAGAAATACTTCTTGAATACAAACTGATAGAATCTATGAAAGAGATTCTTTCTCTCTTTCTTTCTCTCTTTTTCTTTCTCCTAAAACATATGTGATAATTAAACAAGATATGCTGCATCACTTACCAGCAGATGTGTATGAAACATTTGTGGTGGGGCTCTCAACTCCATCCAGCAGCAGCTTCACCTGTCCATTTGCAGGACGCATATCAATGTCACTGTTAAGGACAAGAACATTCATACCCTGTTCGTGTCATGTTCACACACATACATTTTCCTTCACACAAAGGCATTTTCCTGCCAACTAAATATCACTGGTCACAGCATAAGCTCATTTCAACCACTTAAATTACATTTGGGGTATTTTTGTCGCCCATGATGCAGGATAACAGCATCAGCATCACATTCAATATGCATGGAAAGTAAATAAGGGGAATGCTGAAATCCCGTGGGCTGCTAACCATTGCAGTAAAGGTCAGATCAAAGCTCCTCTCATGTTAAATGTGGATGAGGTGGTCCCTCATGCTCCCAGCATCTGGAGGAGTTACTTACTGAAAGCCAAGCTTGATGTTGATTTGTTTCACATTCACACCTTCTTCAGCCTTCCTCATCATCACCAGGAACTTAAGGTCAGAGCTGCAATCCTGAGTCAAGATGTGGTAGCACTTTTCTGGCATTGTGTAGTTAAACTGAACTTCATTAAAGGTTGTGATCTTGTTGTAGGAAACTGAGCACTGAGCTGGTTAAAAAAATGCCAGTGAGTATTTGTTTTTCCATAAGAGAAAGCCATTAAATGTCATGTTTTATTTTTAGTGCCATATTGTTTTAGCTTCATAATTTTCCCACCGTGTGATATTTTTGTATGGTTTACAGAGCCTTTTGGCTACTAAGCACCCATAAATTCTTAAAAAGGAAAATATATTCCTCTATTTAACAAAAAATCATTGCCCAAAATAATAACCAATTGTTATCAATTCAGATAATTGGTATCTTCATCTCTGAAATGCTGATCATTTCTGTACCATATGCACAATATTTTCTCCCAGTTGAACCATCTTCACATTATTACAGAATGTTTCCTAATTAACTGGAGATAAATAATGCCAGCAAAATTCAGAATATGTTCAGGTAAATTGTGATACTGAGTTTGTCATGCTTCTGAACTAGATTAGACTCTCACCTTTCAAATTCTGGAGCACTGCAGAGGGAGCTTCAGCAAAGACATTCCAGATGGGAGGCTGTAGCTCTGAAGCTGGTATACTCGGACCTACAGGAAGTGACAGGGGAAGCCTCATGGCTTTTTCATAGAGGGTAATCTGAAAAGGAAGTCAAAAGCACATTCAAAATACACCTGTGCCAGCAAACAGCTAAGATTTTTCTTCTATTTGGAATTTGATTTCTATTTCTTCTAATTCGGTTGCCAAGAATTTACTTGAACCCAACTCATCTGTCTCATTGTCCATGAAGTTTTTGCTTTTGCTTAGTTTTCTCTCATGGTGTGAGAGAAATCATTCAGGTATTATTTTAGAGAGAATTAATTACTCCCTTTTACAGGCGATAAGATGAACATTTATAGAGCTACTATAGACAGAAACCCATGTCATTATGAGTACCCATCTCTTTCTCTGAACGGAATCACTGTATGAATATCCTTCTATGTAATATTGAAAGGTTACAAATAAATAAAAGTTAATTTCATCATTTGCACCCCAACTGATACTTAATTTTTCTTAGAATTGACCCACTCTAATTAAAGTGCAACAGTCACACTTTTCAACTAGGAAAAAATAGGAGAGTGATAAAAATATTTCATAATTACATCAGGAAGCTTGATAACAACATCACACGTCCTTGGAGAAGTTAGAGCCACAATCACCCTGGCTTGTCGAGAAGGATTCTTGTCTGTTTTTTCAGAGAATCCCAACATAAATGCAGCCCCAGGGACGAACTTGTAAAACCTTCAAAAGTTCAAATCAGAAGGATTTGGTGAAATGGAGAAGCAAAAAGCTGCACACATCCCAACCAGAGTGTCTCACACCTGTGTGTAAGTAGCATAACAGTCTTCAGGATCACTGGTTAGGGTCCTTACATCCACTCTGCTTTACTGTTCAAGTGTTCAGTGAAAGGAAGGATCTGTTTCTCAGTTTTCAGTAATTATGTCCAGTATAAAGAATTACTGTACATTAAAAGAGGATTTAATCCCACTCAGCTTGTATGTGCAAAGGCAGTACTTGGACAGATCAGAGAATAGAGTATTAGCCAGTACTTTAGCTACTAGAACCTCATGTGTGGATGCTAATTTTACCCAGTTGACCGATACTGTGAATGAGCGTCACTAAAGACTAAAGTCTCACCATTCTGCTATGGATCTGACACTGGAAGGAACTTTGGGCCACTCCAGTTTCACCTGTACAGCAGGGTTGGCAGCAAACCACCCAGTTACCAGCTCAGTTGAAACCTTGTAGTCCTGGCAATTCCGTCCCCATTTCACGTAAGCCTGTAATGGAGAGATAAATGATCCATTTTTTAATGTATGGAACATGGTTTTCTTGCGATGCATACAGCTGTATATAGCTATTTTTGACTCTTACCACTGCCTTGTGAGCATTGAGGACTGAAGCATCAGCACAGAGTTTCCACTTGCTTGAATCTGTGAGGTTTGACACAAATACCTGCATCCGGGGCCTGATGGAGTCAATATCAGCATATACCACGAGCTGGAGGCCTCCTATCTTCTTATCGTTACGGATGCCGTGAAGAAAAACAGCTAATACTGGTGTTTCAACATCTCCCAAAAACTTAGGCTAAGAAGAAGGGGAAGAAAGTATGCAAAGACTATAATTATAGAAGAGTTACCATGGGACATATCAGATGCCAGATCTAGATGGGAAAGTGAAAAATAAATAAGTGAACCACAAGTACATACCATCATATGTACCACATGTGTGTACATGCCTATAAAATCTCATGAATTTGTCTTTAATATGCACATGCCTCTGCATACACAGATGGACATTATCACTGTGTTTATATTATCCAAACTTTGTGCCATTTCCTGAGCTACAGCTGATACCATGGAAATGTTCATGTAATTAAAATACAGTAATGACTATATGATTTGGGCTTCATTGTTAATATCCAGCCTGTGAATAAAAGCAAGTGGTTCAATTTGAACATCAGCTGTCAGTTGTATGTATCACTCATTCTCACAGCAGTAACAGCCCCCAGCTATTCTCCTCTTGTTTATCTGTCTGGGTGGTCTGTCGGCTTTCACCTCACAATTTGATTGTGAAATCTGTGGGCTAGGCAGGTTTTCTGTTTGCACAGCAACCCAGCACAGAATATAATCCAGGACATTGTCTATTAAGGATCTCCTCCTTTGGAGCAGGGCCTGAAGTGCGCTATGACCATCAATATCTCCAGTCCATCTCTAGCAAGCCTGTACACATCTGTCTGGGTGGTGGTGAGGAGCCCAGGTGCTACAGGTCCCCTCTAGAGCATGCCTTTTGCTGAGACTACTCTGAGCCTCAGCTGCCACCACCACCATCCTCACACTGGCACTGCAGCACCTCAACATCCTTCCTGGTTGCAGAGGTCACAAGATCAGTCTCTGCAGGCATCTGTTGGGTGGGATTCCCATGGGGGAAGGGTTGTGGTCCAAGTAAGAAGGATTCTCACAGCAGAGAAAAGTGTGTGGGAACCAGGGTGCGTGTCTTGCTCTTGACTGATACCTGAGACTTGAGAGGTTGGCATGTCTCCCTTCCCATTAGCCTAGATGTACAATTACTACAAGTGCACAGCCACATTGGCACTCTTCCAAGCCATCAAAAGCCCTTAAAAATGATGCAACTAACCTGGGAAACAGCTTGAGATGAGGCACGACTGGATCTGGCAGAAGAGCATGAGCTTCTAAGTTGGTCAGCCAGGAGCTTTGTTTTTGGGAACTGCAAGAATAAAACAGAACATGCTCAAAAGCATGCTTATGCTTGAAGAAATTGCACTAGACAGTGCTGAACTCTCTGTCATGACACTCGATGCTGGTAAACTTGTGTTGCAACTCTGAGCAGCTCAATGACTTGCAGTAGGCTTTGTCCTGCTTTGTACATATGATCTAGCTCTGAAAAATCCTGTTTGCCCAAATACATCTGAACCCTCAGAAGAAACAAATAAGGAACATGTCTAGATGAGAATTCCCTGTAAGAAAAAAATAATGGACCAGAGCAAGTCAAATGAAACCAGCTTCTCGATTCAATATGAAAGACCAGAACTTCTGCAAGGGCCTTATCAACTTGAAGACACAATGAATGGACTAACAAAATGGAAAAGATCATCTGAATGGACATGCACAGCAGAAATTTTACTTTTTTAGGAACACTAATATCACATACACTTCTCCTGGTTGGCTCATGCCCTAGTAGGAATCTGCTAAACCAAAAAACTATAAAATAAGGTATCCTCCTGCATTTGTCCACATCACTGTTCTAGTGTTCTGGTGTGTACCAGCATGGTGTACCAGTTTACTTCCAAACCAAGAAATAAAATTATCAAAGCTAGTCAAATGACCCAAGCTTCTGATGGTAGGATCTTTGTTCCTCCAAAGTGTGCAGCTCGAGTTCCTTATACTGATTTTGTAGAGGCTTTGCATTTGCTTTGCAGAGCCACAAATGGCCTCATGTGCACAACAAAAAGGGGAACATAGCTCTCTGTCTTTACACATCTCAGAACCACCACCATGGTTCTAATGTTACCAGTACTTGACTTTTCCTCAACAAAGATAGCAAGTTGCCTTTAAAGTCTTCATTTGACTCATGACAGATTCCATATTTCTTTTACTGAGGAAAGAAAAACTCACCTCTTGTCTATGTGCTGATTTAAAGCGATATTGATAAATCTCATGAACTTCCTGTGAAAACAATAAAAACAAGATGATTAAAAGTCTCAGATGAAAAGAAGTTATGCAATTACACTGAAATTTCAGCACTGGGAATTGAAAAAAGAATTTTACTAATTATCATTCATACATAGTTCTCTATGTTTAGTCACGAGCACATAATGCAAGATGAATGCAAAGTATATGGACAGTAAATTGTCAAAGAAATGCTTCCCTGCCTGTAACAAAAGTTTCTACAGACTTGTGGAAACTTCTGAGATGCTTTGAAGTAGACATCTGAGCCAATGACTGCAAGTGCGCTTGAAGAACAAATTTTGCAATTTTATATTGCTAAAATTTACTGTGTCAACTCAATTTCCTGATTTGTCATGCAAAACCAACCACCATCAGGAATGCAATTCACAAACATTAGCAGCATCAGTCAGTTTACTGGCAGAGTTACCCATATTTTTGAATCAATGCTGCTGCCATCTTCCAGATGTTCTGAACGATGCTCATGGCTATGGCGATTCAGTGACTCGCTGCTGCTACTGCTGCTGCTACTGCTGTCGTTCAGATGCCTTGAGTGATGCCCATGGCTATGATGACTCGATGACCTCTTGCTGCTGCTGCTGCTGCTACTGCTCCTACTACTACTACTGCTACCACTGCTACTCCTGCTGCTACTACTACTACTGCTACTCTTGCTGCTGCTACTGCTACTCTTGCTGCTACTGCTGCTACTCCTGCTGCTGCTGCTGCTACTCTTGCTGCTGCTGCTGCTGCTCTTGCTGCTGCTGCTGCTACTCTTGCTGCTGCTGCTGCTACTCTTGCTGCTTCTGTCACTACTGCTACTTCTGTCACTGCTGCTGCTGCTCTTACTGCTTTTGCTACTTCTGCCACTACTGCTACTGCTGCTCTTGGTGCTTGCATCTTTTTTTCTCGCTTGCTTTTCTTGATCATTCTCATCTTCATCCACAGCCTTTTTACGATCAGGAGAAACAGCAGATGAGGAGGAAGAGGAGACAGCTGAGGAGGCAGAAGATGAGCTGGAGGCAGGTTTTGCATTGGGGTCTGTCCCAAGCTCTGTCAGCACAGTATTTTCTTTCTTTGAAGGTCGCTTCTTCTGGTGTCGTGTTTTATTTGCAACCTGCAAAAACATTTCAAAGAGAAGCGCAAGAGAGAGGATACTGCTGTATATACAATGTCAAACTTCTGTGGGTGTCAGACAAACTTCTCTCATCACCCTTTCAAGGAACAACCACTTCCCTACCTCACTCACTGCTGAAGCTGCAGACTCCCTTAGATCCACTCTGTCCAGCTGAAAACTAGCCCAGCAAAGAAGACCTATTTGGATGCACCCCATAGGATCAATCCCTCCAGATGTGGCACTGACTGACAGGCCTAGAACTGGCACCTTTCAAACTAGCCCCATCCTTTTTTTCCCATGCCAGCTTTCCACAGTGAACTTGAAATTCTTGGCTTCATTTAGAGAAAATGTTCTCCATTATCAGAGTCACTTGCCTTGAACACATTTTCAATGCCTAGAATCTTCTTCAGTTTAGCTTGAATGTCCTCATACAAAGATGGTTCATTCTCTTCCTCAGACTCCGAGTTTACCTCTTGAATTATTTTGGAAGCTGCTCTGGATCCTGCCTGAATCTCCAGCTGAATTTTGTCAATATCAGCATCTGTTTGATCTACACAACAATTGCACATATTAGAAGGTTATAGTGCTTCAAAGAGCACTGACAAACCTAAGACAAGGTTTGTGCTCAGTATTTTACCTGGGATCAAGACTATTTTAGCTTCGTGTTCTCCAATTAATCTGTACAGATACGTATTTTTTAGGAAACTGGCATCTCGTGACCTTCTGGAAAAGCAGAGCTGAATACCAAGATGCTGCAGTTTGACACAAATATCTCGTTTATGAGTCTTTCTTCCTGTGATGTGGCGAAGATCCTCTTGTGAGCTATAGACATGTTCCCTTGCCATGCTGTCAGCTTCTTGCTGCATTAGAGATGAGTATGTGAATACCACCAGGAACACGTCACAGGCAAGAGTAAAACTACAGACATGCATTTCAGAGAGGGTAAATATTACTATATAAGTAAAAAGGAATAGATTACCTTTGTGAAACCTTCACTGGAAGCTCCCTCTGATGGTTTGAAAGGTTCTTCTGCAATATTTAATGAAGCATCCTCTGGGAGAATTGAGGTTTTCTTTTCAACACCAAGTTCTCCTATATTTCTTGATACAGCAAAAGCTTTATGTCTGTTGAGACATGTGCAAAAAATGGTGAATTTTTCTGACCCCTTGTCTTTGGATTAAATTAAATATTTCCCTGTCAGTATCATGTGACAGCACAGAGATCTGTTATTTGAACAGGGCTCATATATGAATTTACATATATAAATTGCATATGAATTAATAAATAGAAATATTATTGAAAACAAGAGTTCATGAAAAATGTAATTTCCTTATATCACAGGAAGTTTTCAAAATCTGGATAAATGTAAACAATTTTCCAAAACATTAAAAAAAATCATTTAAACATATAAATTAAAATCCTTAAAAGACATTAAAATAATGAAAAAATATTAAGAACACAAAATAATAACAAATTAAAATAAAAATTAAACTGCTAAATAAATTAGGTATCTTTTGATTTTTATGTCCCCTATTTTTCTTCCTGGTGCTTTATCCCAAAGGTTAAAAGTTGTTGAAAAGTCACTCTGCTTATCTAGAAGTCTCTGTAGGAGGTCAGTGAATAGTGAACCTTGCCAGGTTTCAGCAAAACAAAGAATTCTAAAGTAATGCTATAGTACCTTGCAACCACTATCTCAGTTTCCTCATGGCATGGATTTATTTCGATTTTAATATTTTTCAGTTTCATGTCTATCTTGGCATCAAACTTCATTGGCATTCTTTTCAAGACTTTGCCTTGCATTTCAACAGCATGTTGGAAGTATTCTGTGTTGACACCCATTGTTGCAACTGTCTGTACGTATAAGCTGAAACAGAGTGAGGCAGTCAGATGTAAGAAAGATGCTCTTTTTACACATGTGGTTCTGCCTTCTCTTAAAATCCCTTTATATGTAAAGTCTTAGAAATTTCTCATACCTTGGGTTTATGTCAGACTGAATCTGCACAGTGGATTCAAGCAACTGTGAAAGTCTAAAATCTCCAGTTAAAGGGGGAGTTATCTTTCCATCAACTGCAAATGCAAGAACAAAATTTAAACATAGTAAAAGTGAAAGAAAGGAACTGAACATAAGCAAATCACAGTTTTCAGTACAAGGTAATATTTTTGTTAGTATAACAAATATGGCTGGAAAACAAGACAGACTGTGGGGTACCTGAGATCTTTTATGACTCTGAAAAATACAGAAAATATACAGGAAGGTTATTATGTAGGCAAAGGTTCTGATGCAACATATTGAAAATGGAAATAAAAATATATTAAGAAAATTAAGAGCTGACCCAAACTGAAAGTTTGATAATTAGTGTAACATTAAAATTTCAGAAACATGGGGAGTTGGAAGACAGAATGAATGAAGGACAACTAGGCTAAACCTCTGCTCTCCAAACTTTCCTCACATCAAGTGTAAACATCTTTCTTGTACTGTGGCCCCAAAACTTAACATTGTACTCCAGATGCAGCCTAAAACCTGCTAAATAGAACAAGGAAATCACTGTCATGCTAGCTCAGCTCTTGCTTCTGCAGTCAATGATGCAGTTGGTCTTCATCACCACAAGAGCACACTGCTGGTTTACAGTATCAGCTTGTCCTGGTCTTCCTGGCCCTTTTCTGCAAAACTGCTTAGCTTGTGTGAACAGGAGCCACCCCCCTCTGCCCATGTCTGCATCAGCTCCCCTTCTGTTTTTTCCTGGCCTTGAATGCTGTGACATTTCATTCTGTGGTTTCCCAGCTTCTCAACCTCACCTTTTCAGTCTTCCATCTATTCAAAGACAATGCATCCAGCTTCTCTTCAAACATCTTCACTGCCCCACCCTCCACTACAAAAACTAGTTCTTCTAACTTTCTGGCTTTCCGCTTCTTCCTCCAGCCTCCCTCAGCCCGTCCCTCTCATCCTCTGCTCAGAGCTTGCACAGCTGCTCTCCCACTTCCCAACTCACCGCTGACTGCTGCCCGGGCCAGAGCGGTGGTGTACGACCCGTACTCCAGAGGGAGACCAGTGCAGGTAGGAACGATGTATCGCAGCTCTCCCACCCACACCGGCTGTGTCCACTGTCCTGCAATGCCACTGCGGAACTGGCCAGCGATTTTCTTCAGCACCGTGTTCCTGTCAGTGGGCTCTAGCACAGTCTGCAATAAAACATAGACCCAAGAGGCTGGGTATGAAAGTACAATGGTGTCAAGTATTGCAAAGAGAAGTAGGGATCCCTGGTACCTTCACAGCCTGTTGTAGGACTTCCTTATTGATGTTGATGTAGGCCAGCTCTTGGCCAAAGAGTTTGAAGTAGGCCGACATCATGGGGGTTTCTGTTGGCAGCTCCTTCCATCCCAGAAGCTGGCAAACAGATAAAGAAATAAGAGAAGTTTCTTAATGCAATGGTCATTCAGCAAGGTGACCAAACCCATGGCCAAGCTGCCATTTTCCATTGTAAAATTTACAATTGTAAGTAGCATAGAGGCACTAATTCAGACTTTCTCCTGCCATCGAGATGCCCATAAACAGCTTCCACTCCAGTGTTTGGTATTTCAATGCAATAACATTCACACATAGGGTCAGGTCTATTAATACCACTAAACCCCCTTTGAAAGCACAGCAAAAAAATAATATTTTCTCCTCAAGACAAAGGTATATTCTTGTAAACTAGGTGAGGTGGAGGAAGGGAGGGAGTAGGAAGCCTGCCAAGCATGTAATAAACTGTGCTGCAACACCTGCCACTCCCCCTTGCCTCCTGTCTCCTTCTGCAGCCATCCATGAGGTGGGGAGGAGGCAGAGCCAGAGCAAGAACTGGCAGAAGCTGTTGCAGCCATGGCAGATGCCCCCTTTAGTCTCACTGCACATCTCCCCTTCACAGAAATACTTGAGCTGACTGCTAGGAAAGTAATTTATCTCCTGAGACAGGGATTAACTAGTACAAGAAACCTCTCTAAATACCCCTTTGTATAACTCACACTTTGTATTACTCAAAATACCTACAGCTTTTCCAATCTCCTTTATCTTTTTGTATGTGGGATATTCAGCAAATGGGATATTTCGTTTCATGATGACATCTGTGAGGCCTTCCACACGGACACCAGCCTACCAAAACAGCATGAGAAGAGGCAGTCTGAAACATACTTACAGAGATGGCACTTTGTCATCAATTTTAATTTTAATTTGCTTTATCGTTGATTTAGGTAAATACTTACTTCCACCAAATCAGCCACTGACCCTGCAGAATATGCCATCAGCTTGGAAATTATTGCTGATGGGAACATCGTTCCTGGGCTGTTCATAACAAAGACATCTCCAGCAGCACCAACTTTATAGTTATCTATGGCAGAAGCAAACAAGAGACACGTCTTTTTTCTAACCATTCTGCTTATCATCCAAGATCATATTTCCACAGATTTTTCCACTGCCAGCCTTAAGATATATCACTACATAAATTCTAACTGTTTAGGCAGAAATTATTATATGGCTACTCAGACACTTTTAAACATGCGACTCTCATATTTAATTTTTCATTGAAATGGAGAATGCCATATTTCTCCAAAAGATTTAGTATCTCCTAAAAATGGATTTTTGAAGTGAAAGTTTCCTGGTCACTGAAACACTTTTACTCACCAAAGTAACCACCGACACGTATGACCTTGCTATAGCGATAGCTCAGCCTGTCCAACCTGGGGGCCAGCAGCTTAAGGGCAATATTGCAAGCTGAAGATCTAAACAAAATGAGAAAGGTAATAATATCCAGAAATAAGTTGCACCCCATCAGTACATAAACTGTCTTCAGTTGCCAGAACGTGCAGTGCTCACTAAAAAGAATGTAACAGAACTCATTATTTGCAGAAGATTGCCTGCTTTGTTCCTGTCTCTACTCACATGTTGTAGGTGTATGGCAACCTGCTCTTTGACAAAGCCTTCATGTGGGAATACACAAAACTGGCCACTTGCAAATTGCTGTCTTTCATCACCACATTTGCTATTGTTGTTATTAAAGGCAGGGCAGGCCTTGTCTCAAAGATAACAGCACAAGCCATCATGCGCACTTCAGAGGGAAGAGACTGGTCTGCAAGGATCTGGATGAGATATCCCTGCACCTGTAGAGAGAAAACAGTGTCTGGAATTACCAATAACTGACACGATTCTGCAAACGGGATCCACACCTAACCCACGAGAAATATGGGAGAGGGGGTCATTATCCCTGCAGAAAGGTTTCCTGATCTTTTGTTCCACACAATTTTATTAAGACAACTGAAGGGGCCATGGTGGAACAGCCCAAGGAGAAAAGCTGGCACTGAATCTGAAATAAATGTCCATCTATCAGTGTATTGAGCCAACTTACCACAGTCAAAAAGACATCAGCATTGCTTTGTGCATTACTGTCATTCAAAGATCAGTGGATAACTTCGGAAGAAACAACGGTAGATAATAAGATTCATTCTTTGGAATAACTCCACTGACTAAGTGAGTATGCTTCACTATTTTAGACCAGTTTTAAAAGAGGAGGTTCTGTAGTTTGCCAAAGATAGTCTGAGTGAATGGTTTCTCACATAGATCTTATACCTAAACCATCTGGAAGGTAGGAGTCTTGCCTACACTTACTGTGACAGTAACCTCTGTGGGGGGTCAGTGGTGACCCATCCAACCTTAAGGGAAGGGTCTAAGAGGCAGAGTAATTACATTTTGCCAAGGAGTTTAACAGAAAGTCTCTCTCTCTCCTCCTGACTATGAGTTTGAGGCAGTTCAAATTATATGTCCAACTTTCAGGTGGCTAAATGTCCACTATATGTAACTAGCACAGGACTTAATTGGTTATGACAGATGATGAAAGCAACAGGGCTGATATCCTTCTGGAAGCTTCCTACTGACTAATATCAGCTGAATATAAAACTGTATCATATAGTTCTGAATATTTTTTTTTTTTCAAACATGCTGAATCCACACACATCATACCATTAAAACTCATTACCCCTACTGTATATATTCTCTAATTCACTAAGTAAAGAAAATCTACCAGATCCTACTTACACTTTTGGGGTCCTTCCAAGCTATTTTTCTGAAGGCCATTATGGCATCAATCTGAATGTGGATGGGAATATCAGAAGCGCTGGATGAAAACACGGGAAGGAACTTCAGGATGCGCTTGCTGCTGGCTGGATCTCCCATGTTGCCAATGCACTTCAGAGCTAATTTCATTTTGTCTTCACGGCCCCTGCTGATTGCTTCATCTGCCAGGTCATGGATGGGCTATAGACAAAGCACAGTTCAATCTTCTCTCCCTAATGTATAGGTTATCCACAGTGTTCCCCTTACTCACTGAAAAGCCCATCACAATAAAGCAACTGGTGCTAATAAAATCACTCAGTGGTGGCTTCTTTCAGGATTTTACCTTTACAACAGGAAAATTGTGTTTTCAATGACGAAGCAATATCTACATTGATAAAATGATTCATTGCCTTTGTTCTGAAGGAGACCCATGAAATGTCCAATTTCATTTGCCTGTCCAATTGACATTTTTATACTGTATCTTACATGATTTAAGCTAATATAATGAATACTAATAAGCAATTAAAAAAAACTGACAAAAAGCTGCCCACCTGGAGAGCTTCTTTAGGACAGGCTGAGGTCTGAGAACAGTACCTATTGACCACAGAACTGTATCCCAAGCTGGCAACTTGTTGAAGCATGGGACTTTTCTGTATTCGAGAACTGGTCACTAAATCCTGTGAGGAAAGAAAAATTAATTTGTTATTTAACACAGTGTTTCACAAAGCTTTCAGAGCAGGAAAATCATCAGATTTTATCTGAGGGGATCAATTTCAGAATTATTGTTTGTATCCAAACAAAATAAAGTAGTTGTAGACATTTTGTTTGGAAACTTCACTTAGGAGCTTAACTCCTCACTAGTTTCAAAAAAAATATATATATGCACACACATATATAAGCCCCATTTTGATTTTCCTCAGCTGAAAGTAATACTAAAAACACAAAGACTATGGATAAACATCAATGTATAACCAGAATATCCTTAGAAAAACGTGCAACTCGACTGTATTCATGATGCATTCTCAGATCATACTCTCTTTTCCTGGTTAAGAGGAAGAAAGTTGACTAGACCCAGCAAAAATCCTGTTCAGAATAAATGATTCAATATAGCGTCAACTTACTTGATGTTTGCACTAATACCTCCACTTGCAGCACCTTCCAGATCAAAGGAACAGTTTGTAATTAAATGAGCTGTTCAAGTGACATAACACACCAGTCACCATTTGTTTCAGAAGAGTTTTGTCTATGGAAGGTACGCCATGTGATCCCAGCAAACTAAAATGGGAATTGTTCTCAGAAGCTCTTATAGGAGAAGAGCTTTATATCAATGTAGGGAAATGAAGACACAGGACTGAACCCTCTTCTCATAAATGTAATGCCAAAAGAAATTCATGGGTCAATGTTTGCACAAAATTAGTGTACATGAGAGGAGAATGCAGTCTCTAATGTACTTAATAATCAAAGGTTGTCATTGATTATAATTTCTTTTGTTATCAGATAGGAAAGATTCACATGGCTTTACTCACTGCTGCTATTGGAACGCTGTGTTCATCAGCTTTTGTTAGATGGAGAGCAAAGGAAACACTCAGAAGAGCCTGAAGGTAGCTAAGGTCATCATTGCGGATTCTGCTCTTAATGAATTTGAGTGCTTCTGTGGCGCCTGTCACAGAAACTGCACTCAGCAGCCATCGCCTGCAGGTAGATGCAAAAAAAAAATCCTTCATTTTAGCTCTCAATTCCCCAAAACCAGAAAAGTTTCTAACAAGTTGATACAATGAAATACCTATAGCGGGGTTTATCTGAAAATTGTTTCCAGATGGACTCAAGTGTGTCAGCACTTGTTACCCGGCAGAGCTGGACAAGCTCCAGGAATCGGTATGGAAGATCATCATGGAAATCTTGTTGGTTATTCAGGATTATGTGTTGCAGTGTTTCGACTATCTGTACAGAACAGAAGAGAGAGGGCATACATAATTGCATTATTTGGAATTTATGATCATTACTCTTCCATTTTTTTTTTTTTAATTAGGAAAGCAATTTGAAGACCTAAAAATACTCTACCCGTTGCTCAGGGTTTTTCATCTTGATGAGCTGTAGTGGCATCTGTGGCAATATTGCTGGGAACTGGTAACGAAGGCCTCCATAGCTCTGCATGGAAAGGTCTGGGGAGCTCCCCCGTTCACTTCTCACTTCAAGCAAGGTGAGTTGTTGTCTGCCAAGAGACAAGTGACATGGGAGAAAGGCATTACCTCTCTTCATCCATCTGCCTTGGCTATTTGTTGCTTCAGTAATACCGCGATGGCATCAGTTTTACTCAATAATCTTTCTTATCACAGTAAAACTTTTTGCTAATGAATAAAGCCTTCTATCTGAAACAAAATGGTACCAGAGTTATCAACAATGAAATGGTTTCCAAAGAGAAGCAAAATTGCCATCTTCTGAATGAGAGCTACTGACTCAGTGCAATGGATAATCTTATTTCTGTGTACACCATCTTCCTCCTGACACTATCAATTAGCCTTTTTTCAGGACAACCAGAGCAGTGCAGCTGCATTCTTACAGTATAAGCAAGCAAAACAGCTTTTCTCCTTTTCTTCCAGCTGCCTTCTTCCATCTTGAGCTGGGTACAAATAAAGAATGGTTTGCTGAATTTTTAGGACTCTGGAAACCCCCAGTGAGAGTACTCAGACCTTCATACAACTCCCATAGAACTCAATTTTCATTTCACTTCAGTTGGGAGAGAAAAGGGGTGACATAACCTATAGTTATTCTCACTTTGTGAAACAAGCCCATGTCCCACTTACTTTGCTTCCATGACAGCAACACCAGTAGGTTCACTGAATGGTGAGAACTGATAGACCTGCTGAGACACCACCTCTGTGATCAGGGTACCACTGTCTGACTGCTTCAGTTTGTAGGAGAAAGCTGTGGTCCCTTTTATGAGCCTTTCTTTCTGTAGGAGGACAGAGAGACCAAAGAGTGAATGGGAACAGAATGGCCATGCTTGTAACTAGAAAGATCTTTTCCCATCTCACGTACCATCACGTCAACAGGACAAGGATAGATGTAAGCCATTCCAACACTCTTCACCGCTTTTTCCTGGCAATTATTTTGGTCTACAGTTTTGGTAACAGAGATCCGGTTGTTTTTCCTGTCTTCCTGGATGATGTACCTTGTATGGCAAACACCTCCAATTCCAGCCTGGCAGAAGAATACAGACAATGAGCATTCCCAATTATATTGGGATTTCATTATGAGAGAAGTCATTTTACTGAATGAAGATTCTGAATGAATATGAGGATCATGACCTACTGGACAGGCTTAATTATGTTTTGAAACCTGTTGCCATTACACACAATTATTCCTATTGAACTAAAACATAGGCATGTGAACAATACTCAGTCAGGGGATGGAGTTTAAAATTAGAAAGTAACCAATTAATTAATAGCAACAATTAACAAATAAAATGGGTGAAGTAGTTGTATCAGGGAAGCCATATAACAAATAAATGCATAGCTAATAGTTATTTTTTCTATGGAGGACTGCATGTTAAGACTTAAGACAGATGTCTTAGAATTCAGCCCAGATAATTTGTTCAACACATGCGTACATTTTCTTGTATGTGAATGAAAATCATCTTTTTCTTACTATAAACATTTGAAAGTAGTTGCAATTAAACAGAAACTCAGAGGAAGAATAGCTGAAAAGAACACATCCTTTCAGTAAAGAACGGAAAAAACCAACCTCTTGCAATTCATACACATTCTGCGACTTTTTAATGGTTATCTGCATCATGTTCAACATTCCTCTCACTACGTTAATGCAAGTATCAGGGCAGTCTTCCGGGCCATAAATATTTCCAATCCGTCCACTATTGTATTCAAACTTGAAGGGCCTGGTAAGGCATGAGGAAACCATCTGGGTGATTTTGGAAGATCGAGTGAACGGGTCTCTTGGCCAAATGCCATTGTATTCCTCAAATTGTGGAGAGCGGATCTGGTAGGAAATTCAGAAAAAATACTTAGGAGAATAAAATTACTTTGATACTAAATATGCAAACAGATTTGAAGAAACTAATAAAGGCTTAAAAAAAGGCTTAGAAAGTCATACAGAAATTTATTCTTTTGTCTCTTGCTTACACCATTGTAAAACCAGTGAAAACCCTGTGGGCTCAGCAGTACTATTTTATCGTACAGAAGAAGTTAACATATTGCTATTATCTTCCAGGTACATTTAAACATTTTACTTGTATTAACTCTATAGGGAGAAAGGATGATTCAAAATGTAATTTCAAGAAATTCAAATAAAAATCTCCCTTTTTTCAGCCTTAAAATAAATATCCTGCTTTAGGTGAAATTTAGCCTTTAAAAAGTATATATAATTCTAAATGTAAAAATAAATGTAGTTTTAGAATGTTTAATTTTAACTCGTCCCCACACAAATTTTTTTTAACTAAACAAGTTCATACTTGTCAATTGCTTAAATCAACTCAAATATTTTAATAATGAACAATACATTCATAAACACTGAGATAGAATATAAATAAGAAGAAATCTCAGTAACTTTGGCAAAGCTACTGAATTTCAGGATGAAAACTGTGATATGAAATGCAATCCTTAGCCCCTAATTTTGAAAGACCTACAGCTCAACTACAACCAGTGAGAGCTCTGTCACTGAATTCAGTGCCCCAAAAAAGAAGGTCCGATTTATAACTGAATTAAACAGAAAAAAATATTTTTCCAAAACATATTTATTTTGAATGAGTCAGGTCCTATCACTGCTGATGTCAGCAGAGGCATGATTTTACAAGTCCAGATCTTTTGCTGCATTATTCAAATACCAAAGGCACACACTCCTTTTTTGATTTTTTTTTTTACAATTTTAATTTTTTACTCTTACCTTTATCACAAATCACTTTTTATCTTTAGCTCTTCTAACTTTTTAAGTCTATGTCTATCAATTGCCTTCATGATAACGATTTTACACACACAAGTCCTGGCTTCCCACAGGAGTTGGAAATGCGTGCTGAGGCTGAAATCAAATCTTAAAATCAGAGCAGGCTTAAGTGTTTTGAGATAGAAATAACCATTTTCTAAAAGAATCTCCAGCAATTATATTTCTGATATAGAGTCTTGAGGAACATCTGCTACAACTTCCACAACAAACACCTGTAAGTGACTCCTCACTTCTGAAACTGTAGCTTGCAGATCATTCTCTGACATCTACAGTCTTGGGTTGTGTTTCCCTCAGCTTTCCTACACCCCAGATTAGGCAGATACAATTACAACTGTGATTTTAGCTTAGTGTTGCAAGGGTTTGGAAAAAGACACGGTACCTTGAGGAGGTAAGTGTTGTCTGACAGCCCACTGATCTCTACTTTGCTGCTCAGGCGCACGCCAGCTTTGGCTAAATTCTTTTCTTGAAGCCCATTCAACACCCAGCCTTCATAACTGTACAAGTAGCTCTTTCTGCTACTGAATCCAGGGTCTGTGGGAAATAATAGTCATTTTTGCAATACTTGCAAGAATGTTCTAATAAATAGAAATAAGAGCAAAGTCACCAAGTGAAGGTTATAAAAGGAAATTTACTTACCAATATCAAACTTCTGGCTACCTGCAAAAAGAGATGGAAATCAGATAAATAATGTTCAATCTAGACGTAATCACTGCCACTGAACTTAAGGAAGTTTTGGGGAAAAAATGTGAAGAGGGGATGTGTAGCCTTACCTACGAGGGTTAGAGCTAGTGCAAATATAATTCCCCTCATAGTGAAGGTGAATGGGGCTCTGCTAGACATGGTGAGACTTTTATGGAAGAAAGCTCAGGAACACGTGGCCATGTTCTGCTGAATTCTCAAGTTTTTTATCAGTTTATGTAAACACTTTCCTTTTTGTAATCACACTTTTTCTTCAGATGGAATAATGGAAATCAAGTCATACCTTGGCATCTCACTGATTATCTCATAAGCCCTTTGCTGAATTGTTTAAAATCTTCTACTTATCCTATTAAGTTTTACTAGGTCATTTACATTGAATTCACAATAAACATATTACTTAATTTCCTAGGTTGTGTCACAGCTGCCTGCTGGTATTTGGTCCTGCCACAAATTAGGTTGATTTTGCCCAGGTTGTGCTGACCTGACATGTGACCCAGACTGTTATCTAGCTGATAGTGGCCCAATTAACAGAGTCAGTATCACACACATTAGCAGTGTTCCTTCTCTTTCCTCAGCACTGGTTTACAGCCGCTCCCGTAGACAGGACAGACATCCCCTCACTATTATATTTCTATATGAATAAAAGCCATTTAACATTCTACAGAAAAGATGTATTTATGGTATATGTATTTTTTTAAGTGAATCAGAGGACCAGTATGTCCTTTCAGCTCTGGTCACAGTGACCAGGAATATTTTTTACATGAACAAAGATTTCATAAGCCATCGGTAAATATTTTATTTTTCAAGGTAAATGACAGTCAAATCTGAACAGTTAAAAGCCACATAGACTCTTCCCAGGGAAGCAAGGGGAACGGCAGTGCAGGTCAGCTAGAACTTTCGCATTTCCTAAAGAGTCAAACACAAAATGCAGCTGAAGTTCCTGAACTGATGGGGGCTTGCAGCCAGCTTATTCATCAATTTACAGTGACAGCCCGGGAGCACATTCACACAGGCATTCTGTTCTAGAAGCATCTGTGCCATGGAGGCAAGTGGAGATGCACAAAACACACTTGGCCTTTTTGAGTATGGTAATAGATTGATATTCACAGAAAGGGAAGAAAAAGTATGGTCAATCCCCCCAAAAAGTTACAGAGTCTTCCAAAGTGAGCTGGGTGACCTCTGGATCAACAAAAAAGGCAAGAAAAATGCATAGGGGCTTCTGAGTTGGAAGATGTTTCTCAAGGAGTAACTTCAGCCAACACCGTAAACCATGGGCTTCAAGTCACACAAAAACTATGAATCCAATTCAAATTCAACATCTATGACATACTGGTTAATCAGACACTTTATTTCTGCTCCCACAATACCTATAGTTTTAAGATTAACCACAGAATCAAGCTTTGTAAGAAGCCCTATTTTAACAACCACAAATGAGCATTTATTTTCTATTTCAGCAGTTTTCATCAACTGCTGTTTCTGGGTTGCAAGTCCCACAAGTTTAGACTTTTTCAAACAGATTCCATGTGAGCTGTAAATCCGTGTTGGGTTGTGCAACCTCTATTTTGAGACCTGCCACATGGCTCACTGCAGAAGACCATATTTGAGGGGTGAGGGATGGACACTAGCAAGAAATGTCTCCTTTTTCATGATTATCAATCTACAAAGTTCAAGGGAACAAGTATGTTTTGTGTCTCAGGTGACAACCTTTTCGCTACAAGCTCTTTGATACAGTTGTACCTAATTTATTATTGCTACACATTTCTTTAAAACAAATTTACCTGTTATGCATTCCAGTTAATTGTACATCCTGTACAACTCAAAACTTAAATAAAGGAACATGAACATTGTGTCAGTGTGAAAACTGCAACAAAATATATGCCATGGAATTTTATTTTTTTATTACAGTGCAACTTTCCAGGGCATAGTAAACATTAGGGATCAAATGTATTGTCTGAAAGCAATAAGTAAGTCATCTGATAATTTCAACAATCTTTGCTATACAGTCTATATTGCAAAAACTATATTGTATCATCCTTAACCACTGGGAATTAAATGGAAAAAAATTAACAGTTCTAATATAATCCTGGAAAATAAGCTCTCATATCTAATCAAACTAATATTTATGGTAAAAGCACTCATCACAGACCAAAAAAAGCAGTATTATATTTAAAGATTTTTGTGAAATGAAACGCCACAGTTTAAGGAAACAACTTACATTTTCAATATCATGCATAAGGATCTAACAGTAGCCATATGGTAACAAGACACTGGTAGTCAGTACTTCTTGTTCCTTAAGTAGGGCCCTTGGTCTATTATCTCAAATATGCACCTGTGTGAAGTGACACACCTGTATTGTTTTCCTGCAAGAAGCCTCCCTTTTTGTTCTTCAACAGTCTCCGAGAGTCTGCAGTTGCTTCCAACACCACAAAGATGTCATCATCTGTGCCAGTCATGCCATTATTTGCAGTAACTTTGGATTTAAAAGCTCCCCAATCACTGTATATAGAGCAACCCAAAAACTCTAGATATGTTTTACTTCTTTACAGGGACAGGACTGAATCTTTGACCCAGACTTCCAGGCCTGAGGTCAGCTCAGGACTCAACTGCATACACACTTCTAGCACAGTTATTTCCTCTATAGAGGCATTCAAATGCATTTCCACTTCCGTAAGATGAGTTACACGTTAAAGCAAAAAACTAGTACAAAATGTTCATGATTTTCTAATCACTCAATAGACACAAACAAAAGACTAAGTAGACATTTCATTCTTCAGGGCATTATTGTCCTGCAAGTTACTTTCATGAAGAAAGCCAGTCTGAAGAAAGGGGCCCAAGTAAAGCACAGGCATGTAAGCATCCCAATCAGGCACTCCTGAGCACACCTTAGAGCAGCAGCAGCCTCTAGTGGCACCCAGATCCTGCCCAGCCATGGATTTATGGGCCTGCAGTCACCTACTGCCTTGAAAATAATCCTACATATATAGTACTGTTCTCCCACTTAAGCAAATTTAAAAATTTACTATTTAACTATGTTTTTTTAATGTTTATTTATTCTCCCATAACTAAATTCAGGCAAGAGTTGCCTACCATGCTGTGAGAAGATGAAACACAACAGTAACTGTACCCTGCTAAACACCTGCAGCAAATGGCATGACTGTGACCACCCATTTATTGGGGAAGACCTGGAGAAACAGAAATACGATGTTCTTTGTCTTTCCAACCCAACCACCCCTGTGGCAGAAAGCTGATCAACAATATCATTATATCCACCTCTGCTTCCTTAGGGGTGTTTATGTGCAAACCACACCAGTATCCTCTGCAGTTTGAATTGGCTACTACTTCATCTCAAGCAGTAACTCAATGTACTGAACTAACCAGCAGAAACTGCAGCTTTCTGCCTTAGCTTCTTGGAGAACTCCAGTTTCTTCTCTTCCTGATGTTATTCTGCTGCTATTTTTCCAGGTAGTCCAATCCACTACATTATATCCAGTTCTGAAGGAAATGGGCAGAGCAACAATGCATTTTCAGTGAAGGATTCCAAACTTGAGTTATTCCTGCCTATGACTCCAAGAAAGCCAGAAGTTTCTTACACATCTTCCAAAAGGCCAGTTACACCAGGATCAGAGCTATACACATGATCACAAAAACCCAACAAGAGACAAGATGGATTTGTACTGGGCAAGGAAAATTACATGCATTGAGTCAGGTGAAGGAGACTGGAACATCTTATCTCTACTTGGCTATTTTTATTACATTATAAACAAGAGACTTCCCAAGGCTACACACAAAATATTTTGGAGTCAATTAAAAGGAAAAATTAATAAAATACAAAACCAGCACCAGATCTGTAGACATTGTATACAGCCCTACAACCATGATAGTTTATAGCTTTAGTGTATACACAAAACATAGAACCAGATGTTTTTAGAATTATACGTTTATTGTTCACATCTGAAATACTCTGGTTCCTCACAGAACCATTGAAAGTCCTAATGCATCTGTAAACTGAGTATCACTATAAAACAATTTAAAATGCCATGTAAAATAATATTTATGTATGCATGTGTTTCATTTCATGGTTTCTCAGCATAACCACTTGGTCTATTTACAAATATATAAAGATTTTGCACTTTAAGTCATTGAAATATCAAAGAGGTATTTTCAAATCACACAATAAATATAGAACCTGTTTTGTTAAAAATCTACAGTATACTGTACATTCAAGTTGAGGCAAAAGAGGATTTAATGCCAGTTACACTTGAGACATAAATGAATGTTTGCAATAATTAAACAATTTCTAAAAGTGCTATCTCTGCCTGTGATGAAAGGTAACATTAGGATCCAGTATTTCATTACAGTCAAAGTTGCAGACAATTGCTTCATCCATAGAATCAGAGCTTCTGTTACTAGAAAAATATCAAAGCTTTTATATATCTTTAAATTATCTTCTTTCGAGAATTGCAAGAGGCAAAAATAAAAAGCCATGTGCACTCACACACATATCACAATTCAGATCACCACATAATCCTCTAGAAGAATGATCAAACTCACAGCATTCTGTTTCATTTAGAATGATAAGTTTATGAACAAATCTCTAACAAAAAACCCATCAGGCAACCCTAGGAAGTCCAAGGCAGTTGTTCCATGTGCAAGTTTCTACATAGCAGAGTGCCAAATTCAGAGTCTTCCCATGACTTTGTGCATTCTTCAGTTTCCTCTTTGTCATCACTTTCCACCCACAGATTTGGCACACTACCTTCAGTCCTTTTTGATGCAACACTGGAAGTGGAAAAAAGAAAAACATTACAATGCACATAAATCATGCTTTGAATAGAGAGTATTGCTTTATGTTTAATATCCTCTGTTATATACTAACTGTAAGCCTTAGATTATGCTTTTAGCCCATGCTCTACATACAGTTCATCACTATAAAAACCGTCTACACCACCATTTCACAAACCTGTTCTGTGTAATATACTGAGATGTCTGGCAAGGTTCTGCTGAAACAGGACCACTCAACACAGAGGGAGGTTTTCTTTGTTGAGATGTAGATTTCACTAACTGATTGTCTTGGTCAGAACCTGAGAGATACACATATCATCAGTTAAACCAGGAAAAAAGCAAGGCCTTTCTTTTTTTTAAAGCAGACAACATGAAAATTTAAAGAGACAAACACCTTCAGGCATGTCTATAACAATAAATCTTATTGCTACAGATCTGTGATAAATTTTTAAGTATATATAATGCTGTTGAGTGCAGTTATGTGAAAATTAGGATTCTAAATTTGAAAATGCAGCATTTGCATACACAATATCACTGCAAGTAGTAATACGAAGTCACCCAAATGCAGTTTCTCAATTTACAATTGATAAAGCATTTTACTCCATAAGTAAAGGCTTCTTCAGCATGCACAGAGAGTAACACCCACATGAAAAGCTGCAAACTTGTCAGAGTATAGGAAGCAAAATCAAAAAGCCTTAAGTTAGATGTCTTAGCATTTATATGAACCAAACTAGCACTCAAGTCAATGGAAAGTCCTGGCAAACTTGGCAGGGCCAAGTTAATTCCTGCTGACTTTTCTCACATTTAAATTTCAAAGCATTCATACCAAGTGGAAAAAACAGAATGATTCTGTATTCTACAGCATTTATCACAGCACTACAGAATCAAAAGTTTAGACGAATGTGAAAAAAAAATTGAACATTAAAAGAATTCCAATGATAAAATGTGGAGTAACACCCATATGGAATATGATTCTCTGTATGGCAGACTTTTATATCCTAATCTTAAGCTACTGTATAATAGTAATAAAAAAAAAAAAAAAACCATGGAAGAATGCCACTTAGAGAAAATATAGCATTAAATACATCCGGAAAAGGAAGAACTCAGAAAATGGCAATTACAGAAAATCAAAAGCCTTAGCATACAATGCCTGTTAAACAGATCTCAAGTTGCTCACAGATCACTAAATCAAGTCATTCTTCAGAAGTAACAGCCAAACCACCTCAATTCTGTTCCTCCTACTTTCATTTCACACTTAGAGAAGCACTACAGGAATTGCACAGAGAGAAACAAGAGAAGCCAGTAGGGTACTTTATCTAATAAGAATATAAATTCAAGCTGTTTTTACTTGACAGCTGTTTCACATATTTATCTTTACATACTGGCTGCCACAGTAAGAACCTATTGAACAAAGATTGTTATTTTCCCCTCTCGACCCCTTTATTGTTTGTCTCACCACACTCTCCCATCCCTTAGAAAAAAATCTAAGTGGTGAATTAACTCTCAGTGGTAAAGACCAAACACTGCATATTCATATTCAGACATGAGGGAATGGGAAATAAAATTACTAATTTAAAAAACCCAACCAATTGTAGAAGAAAGGAAGTAAAAATTTTGTCAATAAAACCAATATTCCAAACTGTCATATAGCCATATTCTCAAATGAAAAATTAATGAAATTTGAATCTAGAAATTAAATTATTTACTGCTTAAACTTGTTTTTGTTATCACTATGTTCTTTGCATAGTTTATTTTCTCCAAGGATTATTTTACTCTGAACATGTATGTGCACACATTTAATTATCTGATTTGGGGTAACATTAATGCTGCCACTCCACATAATTTTCTTGTTTCCAAAACTTGTTTGTTTCTAATCTATACATATCTCTATAGGCCACGATTTCTTCAACTGCCTTGGCAAATAATACGCTCACATTTAACTTAACTTTGTAATTCTCAAAGTTCCCTGCTTTTGACAGCTGGGCTGTCATGTATTTGACATTCACCAGATTGTTCACAAATATAAATTCATTATGTAGGTAATTATCAGGGAGGGAGTTATGATTTTGTTTTTAAAATGAAATTTTGAACCATCAGTTACCTGACATGCAGAGGCACACAGATACACGGGAAAATTTGACTTGAGACGTTTTGGTTTTCTAGTAGTTTTGTTCATATTTAAAAGGAAGAAAAAGAAAACTATACAATAACAATTTGAACCAAATACTTGCTTTTTAGGAAGGCACTTGGAGTTGTCACATTTTCAGATTGCTTGTAATCAGCAGTCATACTTAAGAACTGTTGCTTCAGCCACGCTCCTCTATCTTCTTCAAATGCCTTTCTCTAGGGAGAAAAATTACAGTTTACACTTACAACCACAGGAACAAGTTTGCTCCATATTAAACTGATGTTCTATTTAAAAAAGCAAAGGTTGTAACATATGCATATAACTAAGGAGAGTCAACAGTTTAACATAGAACCGTTTCTGAGTCCAACAAGGATTATCCGAGGCGGCACTTATTTACAAGCCAAGCCCTGCAGTTTGTTGCACAAACCAACCCTGCAGTTTGTTGCACAGGTCTGACTAATCCTTTCACTTTATGGCT
>WEIV01017102.1:0-51360 GCA_013390005.1 Calyptomena viridis
GTCCGCCTCAACAGCGACAGGTACCTAGTGAAAAAATACTCTAAAGTGAATGAAACTTAATCACAGAAATCCACCATATATGAGATACTCTTACAGTTATCATCTTTTTTTTTTTTTTCCTTCTCTAGCAAAGTTTTGTTTCTTCCTACTTTCTAAGTATTTTCAATGTCATACTCTGCTGACATTCTGAAATGACAAGTATAGGCAGTTCTTTTAACTCACCTTGATTGTCTTATCTTTATAGCTGGAGAACTTGCCTTACTTCTGTTTTCCATAACAACATTGGACAACTGCCATTTTTATAATAAAAGGGCTGAATTGATGATTACCCATTATTGCTTAAATCATGGTGGATCAAAACAAAGCTGTGATTTGACCTCATCTCTGTCACTGTCCCCAGCACATCTCTCAATCTACAACCAGCTCATGGAACTATTTATTGTTGCTTTAAGTTTTGGTACATAATCTAAGTTAGCAAAACTCACTGATCTGGTCCCACATTGTGGCCTGTAGAACAGGGCCACATCACATAATTATTTAGCCCATCTTCTATAAAATAAGTGCTACTGACTATATGTTCAGCATTTTATTGCTGTTTTGTGCATTTGAGACTTTTTTGTCTATTGTTTTTTACTCTCTTTCCCAGATTTCTCCACAAGAGTTAAAAATCACGATACCTTAAGTCTGTGTAACCCATGTTCTTTCCACGCAGGAGGGGGAGACAAAGAACACAAAATACTGAGAGGCTAATAGCTGTCATTCTCTCTCTGCTGGTTTCAGTTCCCTATCTCTGAAAGCTCAGTAAGAGAAACTCACATCTGACTTGTACTAGAATGCCACCTGAAAAATACTCCAGTTTTCTTCCAGAAGCCTTGTATGTCTTGCAAAACTTTGCCAACTTTATGAACATGTTTTTAATTTCTATTTAAATAGAAGAAATGCAAATTACAACAGAAATAAAAATACTTCATATTTCACTTAGTGAGGAAACTAAGAAAATCACAGTCATGACAAAACCCAAGTTCACTGCTTCATTAGTGTATTACTAGTATTAAATATAATAAATATTAAAGTATTAGTGCTTGGTGTATATGATTGACATATGGACTGAGGGTATTGAAACAATGCAGCTAAATTTTATCCACATTTTGGACAGTGCCTATTCCCATTTTTCCCATTTTGGACAACCTTAATATAAAATGTAACAGATCTTTTGCACATGAATATATTTAAAACTAAATTTAAACTTTAGGGCTGTTTGGAATAAGGATGCTTTTCTGATATCAGGTGTTTGCCACTGTTTTTTATTGCTTTAATGAGTCATGATTGTATGAGATATTAAACAGATATTAGCTTAATATCTGTTGAAGAAAAAGACCATTAAAGCATGCAGATTAACCTAAAGTATGCTGCTTGCTTTTTCAGATAAATTAAATAGTTGTATTAATATCATTGTTTTATCTTCTAACAGTTCACCCTTACAGAGCATTTTAAGTTCAATCCAAAGACAAAATAGCTTAAAAATAGTGGGATCTGTACTGACTTATATATACTTAAGAGTTCATCCCTCAGAATACTTTTTATGTTTGGGGTTTTTTTCTTACTCATAACTTTTATGAAACCAAGACAATTATTTTCTGTGATTGTTGTAAAAATGACAACATTCTGTGTACTCTTCCACCTGCCTGTAGGACTGTTTACTCCAAAATATTGTTTTCTTCCACTGTCGGTATTCCAACTTCATCCAGCGTGTTATGTTCATAGAATCCGAAGCTTGAACTTTATGGTATATTCTACAACAAAGAATAAGAAGAGTTAATTGATTTCTAAGTTAAATCTATCTAACTCCAGAATACGATGTTATGACTTTCTTTTCTCATTAAACAAAACAATTATTGGAACATTTGAAAGTTAAATAAAAGACCAAGTTTTGGTGGTGAAATTTGAAAGTGAGAAGATTAAAATGTTCTGTCTCAACTCTGTTTCTAAACAACTTAGTATTAAGAAAGAATGTTTTCTCTATATCTGAGACAGACCATTGTGAGTATACTAGGTTTGGTTCCATTGTTTTTTTGAGATGCTGGGCAACATCTCTATTTTGAGATGTGTTTTTCTTTTTTCCCCACCAAAATTAGGTTAAATAAAACCCTGTGCTTTTAAATCCTGCAGTTTTAAAATGCCTGACATAAATGTTATTTTTTGGATCACTATCACTAAGGTAAATATTTTTATAATGGAGAGAATATGAACAAATAAAGACAGTAGCAAAGAACTTTATTAAAGAGTGAGATTTCATTTTGAAAAGAAAGGTTATACACGGTAAATATCTTTTCAGCCTGTATTTTCTGTCAGATTCCCTTCTGTATCCTATCATACATGCTTACAAAACTGTTATGGAAATTTACAGTGGTGTGACAGAATTTACTGCCTTGGTAGGCTATGGTGATAATGACACCACAATTTTGTTACTTTTTATTATGGGTACTTTTTTTTTTATTTTGCTCCAAGACAGACCAAAGTGACCTTGAGGAATTAGAAAAACAGAATGTGAAGAAGGAGACAGGTACAGGCACAGAATTTTGCCACAAGAGACAACTACTACAGCCAGCTGGTTAGTAAATTTTGAGGAAATTTATTAAAACTTTGCAATGGAAAATGACTAATCATATTGGAAAATCTGAAATAGTCAATGGTAAGATAACATTGAGATAATTTGCTTATTTGATTCAGTTTTAATTATTATTCAGACTCTCCAAATCTCAAATGTTGTGGTAGCTGTAATGTTTTATGCTTGCAGCTTTTCAGTGGCATTTGAGTAGCCTGATACAGATCATGGTATATTTAAGTTTAGACCACACTAAAGTCTAAATATCTAGCACCTCATATTTCTGAAGGGGACAAATGCTTTGTAAAATGCCACTGGCAACATAAGTAAAAGAAATTGTATACACTGAGATCCTGCATGTTATGGAAGTGATTGATTATCCCTGTAGCATCTCCCCTAAACACTGGTAGAGCCTGGGGCAGGGCTGGAAAGCTGCTCTTGCTGAAAATGAGTGAAACAAGGGAGATGTTGCATACCTCAGTGTTTTCCATGTCATTCATCACTAGGTCAGCAGCCCCATTCTGCCTGGGGATGATATTTTTATGGCCCTTCCTCAAATGCATGTGTTTCTTTTGGCTCTTCACATCCTTTGTCAGTTTCAAACTCAAATTGATTAAACTTGATTAAACTGCTCATAGAGAATTGAAACAGTATTTTTCTGAATGATGCCTCTAATGATGTCAATAATATGCTAGTATGGCATAGAAACCTGAAATAATAGTTTTTACATGGAGTATGTTGGGTTACTAGTACATAGGTTATTATGCTCACATAATAAGGGTTGCTTAGAGATTGTGACTGGCTCATCAGCCTCCAAGTCTGAGCAGGGAACCTAAGTTCTGTTTTTTGTTTCCTTCTGTGTATGGCTCAATTACTCTTTAGTGTAATTTCATTTTTAAAAATAATAATATGCATTATGATGAATTTATCAACCTGTTTAATCCCTTATTTTAGTTCACAATTCAGATTGTGAACATTCATTCTTTTACAAAGCAAATCCTATTTGCTTTCCTCTTAGTGTACACTAATAGTGTCTATCTCTCATTTATATAATATTTATCTAACAATGTCCTGTGTTTTTGCTCTGAATCTGATAATGGAATTTACCCTCAGAATTTTTAGAGTTCTTTGCCTCAAAGTGGTATAGGTGGTTTTTTTTGTATTCAAGCCTTTGAGCCATGTCATTTTACTTTAATCTCCCTTTGGATGCGTATATTCTGGTTATCTGAGTGCCTTGGATTGTAACTGATATATTTTGATGCCCAGTCTGTGATGAATGACAGACACAGAACCAGTTATATTGTCATGTGTCTAAATACTGAGCTTAATCTGATCTGACAGAAGAAAACCTCCTGATTCACAGTTAAGAAAAATTGCCTGTTTCACTCCTCTGGCTTTTTACTCAAACTGCAGTCTCATCAGTGTAGAAAAAAAACCATGGAGACCTCAGACTTCTTCCAGTTGACAGGTTTAAATCCCTCCAGGCAGATTGCTTGAGTAGTATCCAAAGTTGCTATGCCAACCTTGGTTCACTAGCCAAAAAGCTATGATGGCAGGGGTTCTTGGCTCTGTGGCAACTTCAGGTGTACAAGAATCGGAAGCAGGCAAAAAACATTTCAGTAAGAGAAGAAAACTTGTGCTTTCCTGATGTTACATTGTATAGGCATGAGAGAGGTGTTAGAAAAATATTTTTAAAAAGTGGTAATCAAAGGACTTCAGCTTCAGCCATCACAATTTTTGGTAAATACCACAAAGACAATTCTTATTTTATAGCTGTTGACACATTCCTTTTTTTTTTTTTTGACTCAAAGAAAGTATAAACAGACAAAAAGCAATTTAAAGTTTCAAGCACATTAAATGTTGGTGTGCAAAAGAATTTGATCACTTGGCCTCCTTTTATAATGGGAGTAATGTGGTAATAAATATTTCGGTTTTGGTATGAGTACTTAGTCTTCTAATATCTGTCATAGCAAATGTCGACAACAGTGGGAAATCAGGATTCACAGACCTTGCTTGATACATAATTTCACATCCTTTCAGTAGAAATGTAGAATTGTGAATCAAGTTTTAGGAAAGACTAATAAAATAATGCTTCTTTGAATATATTAAAATAAATGCAATTACTTCAGCATAAATCTGTGAGAACAGAACGTATCTTTCATTATGCTATCTATCAGAGTTGGAAAAACCACATTCACTTTCGGGCACACAAGCTTTTGAAATTTACATACCCTAAGAAGGTGCTTTGTGCCCCAGTAGTCTGTCTAGCTATATGCATCAAACATCATGGCTACAGTAAAAGCTCACAAAATGCAATAAACACTTTCCTTTCTGTAGCATTAAAACCCAGTTATTTTTTGAACAAGCAACTTTGTTCACAGATTGTTCCAGTCCACTTACATGCAGTTGAAAGAGTAATGAAAAATTAAATACTGCACAAAATGTAATTTAAAATCCTTACAACTTTAAAATTAGAAGGTAATTTTTCTTCAGTTGGCATATGACTCTTTCATACTGAGATCTGGAAATTGTACTTTGAAGTTTTTAAGCAGCTGTTGGGCTGGTTGAGAATAAGAGGCTTTCAAAATATACTTTAAAAGGAGGAAAAACTCTTGAAAATAATTGCATCTTGTGTTCGGGATCTTAAAGTTTTACTGCATAAACCAGCATTTCGATGGTGTTCTGAACAGCTAAATAGAACAGAGAAGAGATAGCATTTCAATTTTTATTTCCAAATGCAAACATTGGAATAGGCCTGTTCTAGTTGGGTGAAGATGGATGTAGGAATTTGGATTTACAGGAAAGTAACTGCTTTTCATACACACCACCACCTACTATATGAATAAAAGGAATATATGTGTGGGAAGTTTGTGACTGTCCTTTCATATGACTGAAAAAAGTGTGTATCATAATTTTGTAAAACAAGGCAACCAAAATTAAGTATCTGCACTCAACTACAAGATAAAACCCAGATATTCTAAAACCTATTGTTGGTATCAAAGAGTTCTTCTGTGGAAAGGAAAGAAAAGAGAATCAGAAGAAATATAAAACTGCTTTCAGTAGATGTGTCTGTCTGTATACTTATGTTATCCTTATAATTGATACAAGATTTTTATTTTTTAATTTTTTATTTCCTGATAAGATTGTCAGGGTCCTACAAAATACTGTTTCATTCCTAAGAAGCTTTTCAGTGAACTCAAGTTGATTTTATAACTATACATATATACATATGTGTATATATATATATATATGTTTAATATATATATATATGTAACTAATATATGTATAAGCTTTTGTCTATGTACAGTTACTCATTGAATTTACCTTTTTTGGATATCTTTAGATATTAAATAATTAAATTTAAATGTGCTCAGTAGTTTCCTCTGCATCTAAGGTTTGGATTGAAAGCTGTTTCTAAATGTCTGAAAAATCTGTTTCTGAGAAGCCCATTGACCTAATTCTGTGGTAATGTAGCTTTGTTCTTAATATATCATTTCAAAATATAGAAGTTGCTCTACTGGTCTGAATAAGAGATGGGGTGAGAGAATGGGGAGTAACTTCATTGGGTACACTGAAAGAACGGGAAGGAGAATCAGTCTGTTGGTTTTAAGTTTACTAAACAGAGAAACTAAAAATATAGGAACACTTAGCTTTAAATATAATTATACAGGGGTATGGAAAATCAAGAGATTTAGAATCTGAAACAGTTTTCACAGGAATAGCTCTATTTGCATCCTTCTAATTCCTGAGGGTCCTGGAAGATGGTCTCGCTTCTAGCTGAATTTAAAAAGAACTTCTGTTTTAAAACATGCCAGTTTCCACTGACTCCAGGGAACCTCTAAACTTGTTTTGGTCCATCATGCATGTGAAAAACTTCCTGTGTAATAAAGGCATATTCACAGAATCACAAAATATTCTGAGTTGAAAGGGACCCACAAGGATTGTGAAAGTACAATTCCTGGCCCTACACAAGACAAGAGTCAACCATGGGCCTGAGACCATTGTCCAAATGCTTCTTGAACTCAGACAGGCTTGGTGTTGTGACCACTTCCCTGGGGAGCCTGTTCCAGTGTGCTGCCATCCTCTGGGTGAAAAACTTTTTCCTGATATCCAACCTAAACCTCCCCTGGCACAACTTCAGCCATTCCCTCCAGTCTTATCACTGATCATGAGAGTGAAGAAATCAGTGCCTGCCCCTCCTCTTCCCCTCACAAGGAAGTTGTAACTACAATGAGGTCTCCCCTCAGTCTCCTCTTCTCCAGGCTGAACAGACCAAGTGACCTCAGCTGCTCCTCATGTGCCTTCTCCTCAAGACCCTTCACTCATTACCCTCCTTTGGATGCTCTCTAACAGCGTAATATCTTTCTTATATTGCAGTGCCCCAAAACTGCACACATTATTCAAGGTGAGGCCACACCAGTGCAGAGCACAGCAGGACAATTACCTCCCTCAACCAGTGATGCTTTGCCTGATGCCCCCCAGGACATGGTTGTCCCTCCTGGCTGTCAGGGCACTGCTGACTCATATTCAACTTGCCATCGACTATATTAAATCATATAATGTAATTCACATCATAAACATGCTCACTTACCTTACAGAACCTGCTGCAGAGGAGTAACATGGAAAACATACTAGATTTCTGAAAAGGGTGGATAGCTTAGTCACTTTAACAATTTTGCTTTAAAGCTAGCAGTCTGTATGTGAAACCAAACTCATCTGAGTAGGCAGTATTTGTTTACATAATCCTATGGAACAAAAGGCATTTTAATTGTGGTTTCTTTTATAAAACTAGGGGGAAAAACCCACCTAAACCAACACCATAGCAAGCTCTTGATTTCATGATCCAAAAGGAGATTCTTTAAACACAGACATACTATTAAAATCATTAATGGTTACCATGTAAAAATTCTGATCTTTTCTGATATATGATATATGAAGCATTCATTGTTCAGGGTAGAATAAAATTCCATAGTAAAGTCTGCGAGTCAGTCCTGTAGAAGAACACTTTAATTTTCTATCATTGCTGATGTACTTTAAAAAAATGTTTTTCATCAGATCTCTTCACTGGATTTCCAAGCTTTGTCTTTTACAAAAGAGCAAAATGGTCAACTAATGGTCGTTGCTTTTGGTCCACACAGGGAAGTTGCATATGTCAAAGATCAGAACTATTGTTCTTAAATTTATGCTGTTTTTCTGATGAATTAATCTATATATTAGCTATTCCAGCATACAGTAGAAATTGACATCTAGTTCATAGAATAAAAATGTTTTCATCATCCAAAAAATGAAAGACAGTGTACCGTTAATGTGAGAGCCTAGGCCAAGATGGAATCCCAAACCATTCTTGTCAAAGAATTCCACTTTCAGTCTTTCTAATAGTGCTGTTTTTTACCAGAACTTGAATTTTATTTTTTTTTAAACAGTCATATATATGACATAAAAGCTTATATGGTTTCTTGTAGAACAAAATTGTCCTACACCCTCCTCCTAAACATGTAGAAAGATACACTTTAATCACATTATTATCCTCAGTATCTTTCTTAAAATCACATACCAGAGCATTTACAGTAACGTGTTGGTTTGAATAGGAATGGGACTTTGAAGTGAATTGCTTGATTATACCCAATTTCCACATTTTGTTTGGATCACAGTCTGTTTTTTGAGTGCACAAACTGGATTCATTTTGAATGAAGCTAATTGGAGATGTTTGCTTCAAGAAATATGTGCTTGGTCTGCAAAAACACATCAGGACTAGTCTGAATCCCTAAGATGTGTGTAGTATAGATCTTTCATTGATACTTTTTTCAGTCTAAAAACACGTTGCTTTTGCACCACACTGTCTAAGCTTGCATTGTCTACATAAAATGTCTGAATTATTTAGAATGTTCAAAGTTTTGTTTTTCAGGGGTTTCTTTTGTCTGAAAAAATAGAAACAAAAATCCTTTCTCAAAATATTTTATGTAAGTATTTTACCTTGAAATCTATTATAATTGACTATAACATAGTGTTTTCCAAGGTACTCTTTGACCACAAGATGGGCTGGACATTATTATTTGAGAAACCTACGCCTATGTTGTTAATGCCTGAAGAATTTTCAAGTCAAGAAAGGACTCATCATGTAACCCACATGGAGATTACATGTGATGACTGTTTAGCTCATGTTCAGTGTCCAGCTCTGACCTTAAGCAGTGCTTTCTTTCTCTTTAAAAACCTAGTTTAAGAGCCATGCTTATGATTTGTCCTTTGATCCTACTTCCTCTATGCCTCGAACTAAGGAGTAGTGTTAAAACTTTGCCACTGTAACAATTCATATCTTTCCATTCATAAGGATTATTTTACAATCTGAAGTATGATTTTCATTTTGGCATACATACCTAATTTTTCAAAGGCCCATTGCTTAACCTGAACTTCCTATCTTGCCTACTTTGAGGTTTACTGCATGTCAAACACCACCAGCAGCTGATGCATGAAGCAGTTCTAAAGACTGAAAGGTTGTTAGTCTGTTTGACTATACAAGAGTATAAAAAGACATTATTTGCCCACTTTCATTTTTTTTTTTCTGGAAGCCTTTATGAGTGGAGTCTGCATTTTTTCCTGTTGTTTATAAGCTAACATCAGTGCAATCTGATAGAACCCTCATAATAAAATACCTTATTTATGGTAAGTTATAAGTTCAGGTCAGTGTGATGTTGTTGCCTTGAAAAAATTTTATTTTTTAAAATGTATGTTGCTATTTTTAAATAGATAGGCTGATTTAGAGTTTAGTTTGCAGAGATAAGGACATTGTGTTTCTCTGGGAAATTCTTTTTAGCATTAGTTATTACAAGGCAGTTCATTTAATGTCATTTAAAAAGACTCAAATGAAACTCAGTGGCTGACTGAGAAACATATGATATAGTTCTTTTTATAAATGAAACATAAAACATTATTAAATGCAACAAATTGAATAGGCAGTAATCCTTAATAACATTAAAATAGTATAATTTTAAACAGAACTATTCTTTCTGAGATTAATTTTAGCATAGCCATAAGGATTTATTTTGTACTTGTTAGTGCCTTAGTTATTACCTGATTGTGTTTTTACAGAACATATCATTTAATGATGTAATATTTGTAGCTTATCCTGATTACATTTTCTACTGTCATCAGGTAAAAAGCCTTTGATAAAGTGAAAGATCATAAAGGCAACATCATTTATTCATTACTAGCTTTTCTTCTTTCTTTAAAGGATATTTTGTTCTTGGGGAGATGTAGGCAAGGGATCCTGTTGCCTTCAGCAGGAACTGTCTGTTCCTGAATTTAAAATGCATACCAGTGCTCATTTGGAAACATAGTAAAGTACAATAGCTTAAGTTAACCTCTGATGTAAATTGATTTTACTTTGGCACTGTAGCCTTCATTCAGAACAACCATGACTTTTATCAGCTAGCTTTCTTGATAGAACTGGAAAGGAAAACGTTTATTTGAAATGTTTTTGATGGAAAAGGTTACAATTTTCAGCAATGCAGACTCACATCCTTCAATAAGGATTAAATCTGGATGTTAGCATAAAAAGTTCAAGTTTCATACATATATTAAAAAAAAGCATGGAGTATGCATCATTAAGGTACAGGCTCTAATGAGCTGTCTTAATTGGTTACCATATTTTGAATGTTCTTCTTTCAGATTGTTTGGTTTCTCTTCCTCTGTTCCTTCTTCCTTGCTGCCCCCTTCTCATTTCCGTGACTGCACTCACACCATGACCCCTTTTCTTCATTCTTTTACTCCTATTTTCTCTTTAACATTGTGCTTTGTTGATTTCCAGCCTTGGGTAAATAGGGCAGTTATTATGAATTAACAAGAAACATGCATTTTGTGGCACATTTGCTTATTTGTAGATGATGTTCAGGTGTTCCTTTACTTTCACAATAATTGTGAAATAGTTGATCCGTCCACAAAAGTAAATTTCATACCTATATGAAGTTCTTTCAGTTGCTTCTGCTCACAGAGAAGGAATTCATGTTCATCTTATTAGTTCGTTGTCTATTGATCTCTGGACAAGAGGATTCAGTTTGTTAGTCCTTTAAAATACTTTTGTGGTAGTTGACTAAAAATATGTAACATACTAGTATAACTGGCCATAATGTATAAGATGAAATAATGTACCACACACTAGAGAGTGTTTTGTAATCTTCTTAACCTTAGAGGTCATATTCCTGATACCTTTACTGTAATCTTCTGTTCGTTTATAATATTACAAAAAATCCCCCACAATAGTAAAGAGTAAGACTTACCTATGGATATAAATAAGAAAAAAATCTTTTTAGTGTTTCCAGCTGACCCAGTGTATGCTATTTTATCATCAAAAATTCTCTGTGTGTGCAAAATGCTTTGTTTATACGTTAAAGATTGAAATTGGTGATTTTATTTCCAAATACAAAAAAACTTTTCTTCTTTTGATTTTATATATGTTCTTTATCATCTTACACATTTTTTCTTGCAGCTTATACTGACTCTAAAAATTGCTATGAGTTTACAGCCTGGTATTGAACAGTCCCCTGCAGCAGTTCTCATAAGACTTCTTCTGAGGAAGCACTGCTTCCGATACTAAGGAAAATTGTTTCTGGACTCTGTGAGTGTCCATTAATTAAGCCAACCTGCCATCATGTAAAAATGCAGAGAGGAGGTCTACAGAATTTTATGTTTTCAGGTAAAAATCTGGCTTGCTTTGAAAGAACAATTAAATTTTTTATAATTAATAGTATTTACTTCTTATATGCAGGAGGTATTGTAACAGTTTAATAATAAAGTTTCTTGACTGTAAAAGTGCTTCAATGTATTGAATGTGAAATTCATGTCAATAGCAAAAGGATAGCCTACTCTAAAGTGTACATTTTACATTATTTCAAAGAACTTTAGAACTTTTTACACCTATGGATAGATCAAGATGTTTTTAATTTTGTATCATAAACCACAATAATATCCCTTGTTTCACAGTAACATAGGAAGGAAAGTGATACAGTGCATTCTTTAACTCCCTTGATAACCTTCATCTAGCCACCTACAACAGGTGTATAAATCACTCCATGGATGTGCCTTGGTCATTATTAATAGCTTCCAAACGACAGACTAAGGCTGGATGTCTGGTTTTTAAGATGTTAAATGATGTGAACCTCAATACTTTTCCTTCTTTAAGTGACAACTGCAAAAGAGGGAGATTTCATAATTTTCCATTTCTTTAAAACAAAAGGAGTCTGAAGGAGCCCTGGGGAAACTGAGTTGCCAGAAGTATTGAGTTGGCTTTATTTAAAGAAAACAGTTAGGTGGTTTGGGAAGATGTCACCAAATTACAGAATATTTAAGGATTCTTACTTAGTGTTTGCAATAATTATAAAACTTTACATTGGATATTTAGGTAAATACATTAGTGTTTGCAATAATTATAAAACTTTACATTGGATATTTAGGTAAATACGTATTTAGGTGTTTGTACCATAAACTATTTTATGTTTATACATAAATTAAGATCCTACAGTGTCTTAGGATCGTATCCTCCTTTAATAAAGTTATTAAATATTTAATAAAGTTATTAAAAATACATTTTCACTTTAGCATTAATTTGTTTTCATGAAATATTTCCATTACCAGCTTTTCACTAAAGGCATTAACTGTTGAAGTCAGAAGTCTCAGTGTCATATTAATCCAACGGAGATATTATTTTTCTTGAGGCTTGTTCTCAAAATATTCATTCTGAACACTGAAACCACATGAAGAGAGTCTCAATTCATTTATGCTGTGAGTGAATTGTGAAGAAATCTGTAAAACAGTCTCAATATACGTTCAGTTCACTTGAAGTGCTTTGTTATTAGAAGAAATGTCTAAAACTCAAAGAGGTGCTATCGAGCTGCAATATTTTCTTGAACTTACTACTTGTTTCAGTTCTAAAAAGGCCACTGTTTCCATATATTGTATTAGTTGTTATGTATCAAGATATGCAATTTGAAAATACCCCTTTCTGAACAAAGTACACCAATTACACTTTTAGTTTCTTTTTTTTTTTTTTTTCATAAAAACGATGAAACCATTAGTCAGTTGTGTTTCTCTGAAAACTGTATTTATAGTGGATGGCACTGATGTATCTGAAGAGTCTCATTACTGATATGTAGATAGTTAAGGTTAAATCTAAGTGTATTGAGACTACATAAATATGATTTAGCCAATGCACAGGCTTTATAGAACATTTGAACATTTGTAGGACCAATTCTTCAGTTAAACGATTTAGATGAATGTAAACTTTGCTATGACCCACTGGCAAGCTACGTGTTCTTAAGTAGCTTGAAGTCTTAGAAAGTACCTTTTGATTTCTAAACAGTATTTGGTTTCTCAGAATTACTTCCATGACAGAGGAAGTCTTCCTTTGTTTCTATGTGTCAGAGATGTTCCTGGGAGAATATAAAGGGTTGAGTGTGTAAGGCTCAAGAACTGATATGTTTGTGCAGGGGGTTGGAGCAACGAAAATCTTTAAAAGCACTAGATATTGCCCTGATAGATTGTTCTGGAGGGAAAACTTGCATCCACAACAGAAGAATTCAGAAGCTGGAACTGTTAGGGTTCCTGGATGACTGTTTTAAACTCTTGATTCTTATAAAACCACAACGGCAGGCAAGTTGGGAGGGAGTAGCTTATTTCTTTTGAAACGATTCTGATATTTACATTTCCTTGCCATTAGAATTTGGAAATAAATGACAGTTCCCATAAAATATTTGAGTATACTGAAAATTAGATGTGGACAGATGATATCTATAAGAGGTAAAAAATTGCTAAATACTTGCATCAGAACTGACTAGACTATTAAACAATTAAATAAAAAGAAATTATGTCATTGAATTTGTTCTTCTATAATTCTTCTAGAATCAGATTTTTTGTTTTGTTTTGTTACTGTTGCTTCCTTAGAGAAAAAAACAACTGCCTTTGTCAGCAAAGTGCTTATGATGCATCTCATAGACTAAACAAGGTACAGAGGATGGAGGAATAAAGAGGCAACTAACATGATAAGCTATTCTCACACGACAGTAAAATAATATTTTAAAATGAAGTTTATTTTGTTTAGTAAATTAATAAACTGACAGAGAAGTTTTGGTGGATATAAAATTTAATCAGGTAAAATTGCTAATATTCTATTGCCGTAATGGGTAAGGCAGATCATACTATCAGTCTATATTAAGAGTATGAAAAGTGGCAAGACAATTGGGACACTTTGAACATGTGCTCTCTTACAAATATTAAACATGCTGTTTTGCAATGGAAGTGCCTTTCCATCACTTTAAAGTGATTTGTTATTGATCTGGCAGATTTTTAGCTGCTTGAGGGCATTTGGCTTTTACCCTCAAGAACCAGAAGGCAGAATCTTATGTACTATGTTAATTCAAAGGTTCTTAAAGAAACAAAAAGGAAAGGACAAAGGGGAAGGAAGGGAAGTACAGGAGGAATACCAAGAAACAGTAGGTATACAAATCATGCTTTGGAATTCCAGCAGAGGGTGAGGGAGTCTAAAGTAACATTGTACTCATTAAGCAGCTTCCATTCTATCCACTGAAAAAAGTTCTAAATCTGTGGGGAAAGCTCAGATCAAAGTTCATCTTTTTCATACAGACAAGGGGATCAAATTAAGGGAGCATGAATAAATTTGTTTTTGCCAATTTGTGTGTGTATTGAACCTTATAAGCCTATTACAGGCCTTTTTTTTTTTTTTTTCCTTGTAGCTTTCTCTATATATAATTAATCCCTTTACACAAACAAAGCACTGCCTGGATATGAAGCATTGATACCTTTTACTGTTAGACTTCATCAGATCGCTAATGGGTATAATTTTTTGTTATGTATTTTAATCAGCTAAAAGTTACATTTTTAAATTTAACTGCTATGACTTAAACCCTTTGATATTCCAGTGGAAGCCACTGTATAAATATGGTCCAAAATTCATGAGAAAATAAAGCATTTTTAAAAACATTGTCTTTGGCTAGGGAGATGGAGTAGATATGATGGAATAGAGCTTCCTTGCATCCTAACATTTCTGTGATTCTGTGCTGCAGGTTCTGCACTGATTTAAAGGAATGGTTTTGCTGTCTAGGGTTGTATTTGTGCAAATCTTTCTGAGTAAGGGCACTAGTCTTCCATGATTATAGTTGATTGATAAATAATCATCATCATCATCCCTCTATTTAACTTGGCTTCAGAAGACTTTTGGCATTTTCTTTTTATTGAACAGAAATATCTAATAAAGATGGAAAGTATGTCTGAACTATTAATGGACCTTAAAAATAGTACCTATGTAGATGGGAAAGCTGCATGTCTATTGATGGGAGGTGGCAGAAGCCTAATGTAGGCAAAATTGCAATGGATTAGCTTTTAAAGTTTTACTTGTATAATCCTGAACACTTTCAAAGACACAATTGGTTGCTATCCTACGAATATCCAAGGAATATTCATGGAGTGAATTCTCTGATATATCCATACAATGGTGGTAAGTGGCAAAGTATTAAATAATGGTACAATGGTTTTTGTTCTGATTAAACTAAGTACTTTGCTATTTAACTTTATAAAGTTGTTATGCCAGACCATTTGAGGGCAAGTCTGTTAAGGAAAGAAGTACTAGATCAGGTTAGTACCTAGGTAGAACTTTGATAAGACCTTGTTGATTTAGATTATAAGCCTAAATTTCTATGTCTGATTCAAATTAAAACCAGTCATATGGAGTTATCACTCTAGATAGCAGTGGGTGGGTTTTTTTGTAATTATCATAAAGAATCTGTAATCTGACAAGGTACATTTCAAGTGTTCTTTTACAGTGTGACAAACAAGACAATTATTTTTGTACTTAAATTGATAAAGGGGGCATGATAATGCAGTGCTTTGATCTAATTGCAAACTAAAATGCTACATTCTAAATCTGAGTAAGGTAAGAATAATAGATAAAATAATTACTCTCAGTAGCTTTGCAAAATAAAGCTAAATTTGTAAATATTTGTGATCTACTTGGAAGAATAAAAAAAAGGGGGAGGAATCAATTCTGTTAATTTTCCTTCTTTCAATCCTTATATTAAAACAAGTGATAGTACCTTCCTTAGATGCCAAGGAGTGGACTGGTGTTTTAAAGAGTGGCGTTGCCAGATTGCGTTTCATCCAAGAAAAGGTTATTCATATGATTCTCAAATACTAAGCCTGAAGTGTCAAGGGAAAAATGGAAGACAAGACACATAGAGAATAAATCTTTAGTAAAGCTTTTGACAGAGATGACCCTATAGACCTAAAATGGCCAAAGAAAACACTAAATTACATACTGAAAGCAGTTTACAGAATGCAATACATTTTGGAAAGAAATAATATAGAAGAAAATGCAACTCTAAAATTGCAGGATATGAAAAATGTTTCCACATGTGATTGTTGTCTTCATCTGAAAATACCTAAATATTTTGGTCCATGTCTTTCAGCAGAAGTAGCAAATATCTGAAGGGATATCTATATATATATATAGATATATATAGATATGTATATATATATGTGTGTGTGTGTGTGTGTGAAATTTATGACATTTATTTTAATGCAGAATATTATTGCAGATGATTTCAAGGAAAGGTAAATAAAAATCACATTCAGAAAAGCAGGTTTTCTTTGGGATGATTTGCTTTATATGGACTGCAGTTTTGTTTTGGGCTTTTCCTCAGAATATTTTACTCCATACTAAACTAATTTGTATTTCTTTTTTCTTCAAAACACAATTTTCATATTAACTCTGGTGGTTGTTTCACATAAGTAGCAAAAAATAATACTGTTTTCTTAGCTTCCATCCTCCATTACCTCCTGCACTAGACAGAAACACTACATAGTCCTACAACAGAGTCAACCCAAAAAGCTGATCCCTGTTCAGTTAGGATTGGAACAGACAACTCTTTGGCAGACACAGGGCGAGCTTTCACATCTGAAGAACCCAAGAATCTAAGTGTCAGTGCTGAAACTTGACTGATTACTACTGTCCATGTCATTCTGTCATCACACTCAAAAATACACTATTTTTCCTCACCATTGGAAATCAAACCTGTATCTTACATGTCCTGTTTTGACTTTACTATCCTTTCACAGGGGTCACTAGAATTTAACATGTTATTTCAGATGAGCTCTTACCAGTGCCTGTTACCTCATTAGTGCTTTTTTTTGGGTCCTGTGAACCTCTTTCTCAGATAATATAATAGTACATACTTCTCCTTTCCATTGTGATTGTTCATGCTCACAGGCCTCTTTAATAAACAAACATACAGGCTTTTTTTATTCTTCTGTTTCTTTCTGCCTATTTACACGCTGTCCTTATTCACAGCTTCTCACACTTTTCTTGTCAGCATAGTTCATTAGGAATTTTTCCTGATATTCCTGTTAGTGGAAACATTTAGTAAAGTCTGTCTAAAAGCAAGCTCATGAGCAATCCCTTTAGCAATTTCTCTCCAAGTCTTATTTCCCTTTTAAGCATCATTCAGCAGTCTTTTTTACATTTCATTCTAATAATAATCTTTTGTCATTTATTACATTTGTATGTGCTACCATATTAGGTGCTTTCAAATTAATTACATGTTTATCTTAATTTTAAAAAGTATCATGAGATTGTATTACTTTAAGTTTACCTGCATGGTGTCAGCATTCATTCATTCATTCACGAAATCTTTACATAGTACAGAAGCCTGAGCAGCTGTTCTGTGGTTTTTTGGATTATTTTTTCCTTTTCTGAAAAATGTGTAGTACATTTCTTACCAGTCATAGGCTGTGTTATGGTTTGACTCCGGCTAAAATGCTGAGAGCTCACACACAGATCCAAAATTTCTCAGAGAAGAAAAAAAAACTTCAACTTTTGTGATAAGGATTACGAGCAACTGTTTATTAACTATTTCACAAGCAAAACAGGCTCTAACTTAGAATATTAAGTATTAACTACTACTAAATATTAAGTATTTCACCACTACTACTACTACTAAAATCAGAACTTAAGAGTTTAAGAGTGAGAAGTTTGATAGATGTTACAGACACCTTTCTCCCCCCACCCCTCCCTTTTAAGATCCTTCACCTTCCCCCAACAGCATGGGAAGGCAGGTGTGTGTGGGGGGGTTACAGTCAGAGGTTTTCTTTGCTGCTGTTCAGAAGAGAGAGAGAGTCCCACCCCAGCTTTCCTCATGGNCTCTCCTCTCTCTTAAGTGGCCATGATGTTCTGCCTAGCCGTTTTTTTTTTTCTGCTTCTTCTTAAATGTTATCACAGAGGCATTACCAGTCGACGTTGACTAGCTTAGAGCAGAGAGAATTCCAGCAGCTTCTTAAAGAAGCCTCTCTCATAGCCCCCCTCCCCGCCCCGCTAATAAAAAACTCTGGCTACTTAAAACCACAACAGGCTGTCACCACAGATACACTGCAAACCTCAGATTATCATCTGTGTAAACCTTTCATGGGCCAGTTCTATTTTGGAATGCGCAAACAGATGTTATTAAGACTTTCTGAAGTACATTAAACTTTGAAGAGCACATCTGTTTCTAGTCTCTGGGTCTTGATAAGGATATGACAGAATGCAAGAGGTTATGGATTAGGCATGAGAGCATGGAGAAATAAAAAATCTATGCATATTCTCTGCAGGTTTCATAAACAAGCCTATTCTGTTTTTACTTTTTATACAGCAAAATAGCTGGATGTTCAGTTACACCTGTTCTCTTTCCTCTATTATTTTTAGAATATCTAGTTTCACATGGTGTTCTAGTAGTTCTATTCCTCCATGCTGTTGTGCAGTGCTCTGTGAGCAATGCATCACTTACTTCACACTGCCATCACACAATCTGTGCACTAAGCATAACCCTTTCACGTACTGCATTATCTGCCAATCTAAATCTCTTTATCAGAACTTGCATTTATTTTCTTCCCCACGCATCAGGCACATGTTCTTCTATATCAAACTATATCCTTCTGATTTGTTCTTCCACCTCTGCTTTTATATTAAAATTACATTAAATATGGAGCTCAAGTTCTACTCCTATTTTCTAGTCTACATCTCTGAATTAGTCAGTTAAATATGTTATCCTGATCAGTCATTGTGTGTTGTGTCTGTCTTTTGAGAAATCTTTTTGACAGAAAATATGTGCGTTATATCAGTATTTTGTTCTTCAGGTGTTAGATAAGTCTTGGGCACAACCCTTTATTGAATGATTTTGTAGAGGCAATGTCTTAAATATGCAGAGTTACTGATGATAATTCTATTTAGTCTTCTGCCTCTGTAAAGAGGTCTTGAATAAACAGAATTGATGGGTGCAAACATCTTAGAAATTATTTCATCTGATTTTGCATTAACTTTAATGTTTTTCTGCTTTTAAAGCCCTGTTTTATGTTAAATAAAGCATGTTATTCCAGAATAAATTAACTGAGTATTTTGGTTAACATGCATGTGATTCGCCATTGAATTTTACTTAACATAGGCAGTGGAGTCACTGTCACATCATCAAAAATTTTAAATATAAATTTTACGTTTTATAAATATATATATATTTTAATCATATGCAGCTGTGAGACTAATATAGTACAAAATGTCATATGTTTCTTAGGGCTTCTCTGGAGAGAGAATTTGGTATCATAGCCTGTAGTAACTCTATGAAATATTTTTATTCTGCAGAGCTTGATTTCTGTGGTATTTTTGGTAGACTAGATACTGAATAGTCAGTTCAAATTTCATTTTCTTCAGTTCTTTCTCCCAGTATGATTATTATTTATATTACAGAAGCATAAAAACTTGAAAGCTCAAAAGGCAATATGTTATTCAAAAGAATATTGAAATAGTTCAAAAAATCAGAAGGAAGTGCAAAATACTAGTTAGTTTAAAAGAGACAAGAACAAATTAAGAAGTTGTGTCCATTTTGGTCTGTGAGGTGTGATATGGCAAGTATGTAAAATACACTGTAAAGATGGAACATTTTGCTAAGATGTTTATACACTCAAAGTGAAGAAAAAGAAACAGGAGTTTTCCATTAGTGAAAAGATTGAAACAATTAAAGTTTAACAGTTTTCCATTTAGCAGCTGAATGAATATGCTACAGATCCCTACTTCAGATTCCTTTCTCTTTTTCATGCTTTCTGCTAGATAAAAAGCAGGTGACTCTTCTGACAAATAAATTTTTTATCCCATTGTGAGAGAAGTCTATGATCCTCCAATTAAATAAACTGAAAATTGTGAAAGATTTACTAGAAGTGTGCCTATAATATTCAATAAAAAGAGTAGAATTATTCCTCTGATACACAAGGTGATGCATTTTCCAAAGAGAAAGGTTGGAAAATTCCTTTGGTTACATGTAAAACTTTCTCCTTCCCACAAAGCCATTTTGGTCTTTCTGTACTTATGGTTGTTCGGTGTCGTTCGTGAGGCATAATGACGAGAAGGCTAACTCCATGAAGTTTTATCAGAGGCTTTATTTATCTATAAGAGTGCTAATTTTATGCAGAGAGAGCTTAAGCATCTAAGCATTGCAAAGGCTATAATACCTACCAAGCAGACTTGCTATCTCTCTACCTGGCTAGATGTTCCACGCCAGACAGAGGGTCTGCTTTCTTAGAAATCAGAAAATGTCTGCCCTTCTTCTTGCACAGTTACAGAAATATACATCAGACTATATTGTTTACATTAATTGTCCAATGACCTGAGAGTCAAGCTCTCCCTGTCCAACCAAGGGGAATAAGGTCATAGCCAGTGAGAGTATGACTTATACTCAGGAGAAATGTGGCCTGTAAGATATGGCTACATGTACTAATGTAGAGAAAAAGGCAAGGTTTGACATCACCTGCAGAGGATTCCCTCTCTTACATTTCATTATCTGTAAAATCTCCTTCAGTCAATAGCAGTGGCAAAAAATGGTGAGGTAATAACAGCCAGGATCCAGTAAATTATGCCAGCCTCAACAAATGAAGATAAACCAAGCCAAATACTGAAAAGCCTGCTGAAGGTTTGTGCAGCAGTGACTAAGAAGTCACTATTAAGACAGACAAAACCCAGTAACAAGGTAAATGCCAACTCTGCAAAAGGAAGGAAGATCTTAATTACCTTTGCATACTGAATACTGGTATTGTTACTAGGCTACCATTGCCAGCTTGAAGTATGATTCAGTATAGTCATAACCAAGTAGCTCAAATCCTGCTTTTTTATTGCCCAGCGGATAATGCTGTTAGTCTTCTGTCATTAAGTCATTTTGCAGGTGACATCATCAAATTGCATAACATGATCCAACAGGAAAAAAGTATTTCATTCAGAACACTTGTTCCACATCATACACTGATTTGTAGTTTGATGTATTATTTTTGCACTACTTCTTAATTATCATAGCTTAGATTTCAGCTTTGTCTTATATTACTTACACAAGGAGCTATAGAAGTGTATTTAAAACATTACTGCATATAAGTCATATTAAAATGTAATGGATGGGCATGTCCCTTGTATGTAAATGGAGTGAAAAGCAATGAAAAAGTATGGTGTTAGAAACAGATGTAGTATAAAATACATATAATTTTTTCATCAACTCAGAATGCTGAAAAAATTCTTTTTCAAATATATAAAGATGCATTCTAAACATGTCAAATATAAACATTTTTTATTAATGTCACTTGTATTCCAATTTATTTTGGTCCATAGTTGTATGCAGTAATATAATTCACTGTGACAGCAGTTTGATATATGGAGCAACAAAGTGCTAAAAGCTGAGGGATTTGCAATAACTCTTGTATATGTTAATGTATTAATATATTTAAAATGTGTATAGTTTGTTTTGTTTGCATAAATAGAATACATATCTTTTTAAGAAATAATGATTTATCATTATTTTGGTAAAATGTTTTAGGTCATAGCACTTACGACTACTTTATTTTTAAGGTTATTAGAATATCTGCTAGGTTAATACCAATAGACAACTATGTGAATCACAAAACAATTTGAATACAAAAGTAGAGGTATTTTGCATATTTAGTCCTTTGCTGATAGATCTCAGCTTCTCTCCACATGGACTGATGTAAGGAGTCTGTACTATAGTTTTCAGCTACCTGACCATTCAGTCATTGGTTAAGAGGATTATAGTGAACAGCTCATGATGTACATCCAGCACTGAAAGGCCACGAATGGTTCCATGTAGCCTCAGATGCAAAAACATCCTAAAAACTTTCCTTCAAGATTATGTATAATATCACTACTGACCAGTTGGTAACTTCTTCACGAAGAATGTAAAATTCTACTTGGGTCAGTCATCTGTCCAACTTTAACATACTCCATTGAGCATAAGACATTTGCTCTTACCTGAAGAAAACGAGCAGTCAAATAAAATACCATGGTACCTTCTATGATACTCATCATCTTTACTTTTGTAAGATTGCTGAGAATTTCTAAGAGGTTGGCTCAATGCACTCCTTGTCATTCACTAACAGCCTTATTTAAGTTGGTATTCACTACTGGGCTCCTGTTGAAAATCCTATTTGTTTTCTATTTGCGAATTGCTTAGTTTTTAATAAATATTACAGAGTTTATACTAATTTTCCACATAGCTCTTTTTTAATACCTAGTGCATGCGTAACAATGAGCTAGATGTGAAGGCCATTTTTACCTCTTTTTCATATCTGGAAAATGAAGTTTGCAGGTATTTGTTTTATCAAGCACAAATATGGACCACAGATGTAAATATGCATGTCTTCAGAAACTCTACCCTGAAAAATAGACTAAAAATAAATACTATGCTACATCTAAGAAATAATTCTTATTATGTTATCTTAGATAGTATACTATAAGTTTCCCACCAATATCTTGTTAATGTGACAGAGCCTGAAGCTCCAAATATATTATATTTTGATTTGAAGGACACAAAAATTAAAACAGTACATTTGAAAGTAACTACTAAGACTGTATTATTTGTCTTTCCACTGAAAGTAATGAACTGAAGTAATTTATATATAAAACATATGCAACCAAGACACCTGGGAAAAAAATGGAAAGCAAGCATTATTAGCATTCTACAGAGTGACATTCTTTATTGTTCAAACATTAGTACAAACACTGTAACTAGTGGAATATATAAAATAGCTCTTTTTATGAAATACCATTTGAAAATACATCTTTTTATGAAATGTCATTTGAAAATAAATAGCTGGGAAAGAATATGTAATAAAATGTTTAGCAGTTATGAGATTGTCTCTTTTACTGTAATCCTTAGAAATGACTCAAGGCCATCTATTCCTTCTTCTCTTGTGGTAACTACAATTGAACAGACCACTGGGGCGTTACACTAGGCTGAAGCACTGCATGTCTATGTTATCTCCACGATTTCCCACTCACAACAGCACTAAATTAGTTAGCATTCATTCGAATTATCAATGGCAAAAGAGAGAGCATAGTATGCAGTATTGCTCTTATGAAAATATAGATTTGATTTTGTTAAAAAAACACTATAACAAGTAATATCAGTACGTGAACCTTACTCTGGTATGGACAGCAAATAATTTGAGAATTACCCTCTGAAATGGATGCACCTTTTTAAGGAAATAGCCATTTAGGTTAAGCAGCATTTGACATCTTTATAATCTGCCTTACTTTACAGCAGAAATGGAAAGCTGTAGTTGGCAGAAGATTTCATCAATTAAAGGCATTTATAGAATTGCATCTATACTTTGAGGGAGAATAATAAAGCTGATGTATTTTTCACTGGGGTATTATACACACCAGAATACTGACTTTCTTCTCCATGTATACATTTATGGACTTTAGCAGAGTATAGAAACTGTGGGTTTAGGTCCTCTTGATAGGTGAAGTTCACTTTCATTTACAAAGTCCACACACCCTCTAAGGCTTACTGGAAAAAATAAAGTAAGTGATTTTAAAGGTTTGTCTTTAATTCTGCCTACTATGAACAAAAGCACTTTACACCAGGATTTGTGAATGTTCTCTCTTATTCACTGACTGCAGTCAAGTATAAAGAGTTATATTTCTTTCTGTGGAAGAAATCCTGATCTCAGTGAACATTATTAACTTGGGCTTCTGAATACTCTTGGTTTATATGCTGGCTTAGCCAACAAAAGAATTCTCATCTGTTAATGCATAAATGCTGTGTATCTACAATTAGACATCTCTTGTTGTTGGAATATGTTAGGTTTATTCACTTGTATGGTTGGAGATAGAAGAAATAAATTTGTGTACAAAACCATGGATAAAAGATTTCCTTGTTTATCTATTCCCATAGACATAAGACATGTTAAACTTGCTTTCATTTCACCATGTTATATTTGGTATTGTTTACCATTTTTCTGCACTGTTTGTGAAGTGCTATTTGAATTCCTATTTTCACCATTTTTCATGAATTCACCTCTTGGCCACAAGGTAAAATCCTGGAAACTGCATGCTTACTGTTTTAGGTGATATTTTCCCCTTTTTGCCAAAGAAACATGAAGCAGGCTAATTTCCTGAGTTCTACTAAACTGACAAGACTACTGACAGATATAAGTGGTAAACACAACATTCACAATCAATACATACTGAACAAGACTAACTTGATATTGCACTGGTATAGTCTGTCTGTTCTTTTCAACAACAACTTTAGTTATGCTGTATATTTCTTAAAAGCAATGATCTTTTCATATGCAGGAAACCATTAAGCATTACAGAACTAGCACTACCAGTAGCTCATAGCCCCAAATGAACCTAACAAGAACAATGTAACAAATATTTCTGGTAAGTTGAGAATTGATTGTTTTTAAACATCAGCTTTTGTGATGCTAATTGTGTCAGTGTTTTCCTATTACTTATTAATTAATATTGCATATCAGTATTTCCACTGCTCTGTAACTAATAATTGATATATTATTTTTCTTTTTTTTTTAATATTCCTGTTGTAATGCTCAGCTCATCTGTCTCTCTTATTTCCTCTTTTCCCCATTTTCCCTTTTAAATTGCACATAGCTATTTAAGTGAATATCAGTGCTTTTATTTTTCTGGCTTAAATGAGTAGTATAAAAAATTCTATTGCATACTAACTGTGCAATTTTATAATTACCTGAAACCATCTAGAATATAATCTCTTCAGACACCTGCTTACACACCAAGAATTAATTTGTCTTGATTTCAACTGGGAAATAAGCAGAAGCAAGTGAAGCAGAAGCAGAAATCTCATATTCATGCCAATGCAGCTACATGAGAACATCTGAGAAGAATATTCATTATCCAAGCAACAGACCTTCAAATACCAAAATTATTCATGAGCTATCAGCGTGTCTGGAAATACAGCTCTAATAGACACAACCCACCTGCAAAGCTGAAGAACTCCTCATGTGCAGGATGCATAATCCTGTTTGCACTGAAGCGCAAAACAGCTGAGAACCGAGGCTTCAGTAGTGAACACAGTATTCTCTGGAGCTTGGTTCACTGGGAATGATGCAGGTGGTTTTTCTTTTATTTTTTAAGATCACATATGAACAAGTGTATCACATAACCAAAGCATTAACATTTAGATCAGTACATGTGGCTACCACAGCAGTTCTGGAGGGTTTGTTTTTCGTTTTTTTTTTCTTTGAGATTTAATTAGTTTAAACATGAATAGTTTCCAACTGCATTCTATAATGGCTAACTTTAAATCTTTTAATTTCCACATTTTCATTATCCACTCCTATAAAGAGAAAGTTTTAAGCCTGTGCATGTGACGTGACATGCAGCAGGCTGCAAATCTCAGCTCCCCGACTCACTTTGCCAAAGGCCCGAATGGTGCTTGGTGCAGTCACCAGTTGGATTTTGGCTCTGAGGGTATTTTGGTGTGTTTGTGCTGGGATTGCTGGCGGCATCACTGTGTGCTGGGATGGAGTTACTCCTCACAGTAGGCAGTATGGTGCTGTGGTTTAGATTTGTGACCAAAGCAGTGCTGAAACACACCAGTGTTTTGGCTATTGCTGAGCAGTGTGTGCTGAACAGTGTCAAGGTCTTCTCTGCTTCTCACTCATCCCCTGCAAGTAGAATGAGGGTGTGTAAGAGCTTGGGGAGGGACACAACCCCCGAGGTGACATGAACCAACCAACTCAAGAGATATTTCACACCATATAATCCCTGCTCAGCAGTGGAATGGAGGAGTGAGGCTGAGGTAAAATTTGCTATCTTTTGCTTGGGAAATGGCTGTCCACTGGTTTGCCCATGGGAGGTGGTGAGTGATGGCTATTGTGCCACTTCTTTTGTTTTCTCTTTTTTTCTTCCACTTCTCTCTTCATTAAATTATCTTCAACTCAACCTGTGAGTTTTCTTGTTTTTACTCTTCCTTTCTTTTTTGTCCCACTGTGGGTGAGCAGCTGGAGAGTAAGTGGTGTGCCAGCTGGGGTTGGTTCCACAACTGAGAAAGGTTAGTGCGATCTGCCCAGGAAGAGTCACTCAGCCCATTTATCCATTTCTTTGGGATAACCAAAGAGCTCTCATGTGGTAATACTACAGGCCAAACTGGATGTGGCCAGTGATTTAAGCATAAAGAAGATCAAAAGCTCATTATAACTTCCACCTCACTACATCAAAAGAAAAAAAAATATCTAAAAAACCTGGAAGTTTGTTTCTCGAAAAGAAAGATAATTATATCTCAAAATATAATCTCTTTAAGAAACCACCCACAGTGCTGGGTTCCCATGAAATTTCATACAAAATGTGAAGGAACAACCTATTCCTAGAGTAAATATTACTTTACTAGGTTGATACCAGGACTGAAAGACAGAAAAATATTTTGGAAAAAATTTGCAATAGAAAATATTTATAAAAGCTACACCAGAAAAACACACTAAAATACCTTTTAACTTTGCACTCACTACTTCGACAAAGACAGAACTTCTCTGACGAAAGGAAATTCAAGGCCTAGGAAACAGTATAAGGCTTAACAAGAACCTTCAGTGAAGGAGAAGCAAAGCATGACGTGTCTAAGGTGAGATTTCCAAAACCTTAAACATTATGGCCATACATTGAACAACAAAAATTCTGAGTTTCTCACAATTTCACTGAAAAAGCATGTGTCTCTTAGAGAGACACCAAGCAGCCTATTTAGAAAGGTGGCTGACTCCCACACTGGGTTAGTTGTAAGTCTACCTTCTCTGCTCAAGTTGCATGGCAGCTTCCTACATGAGTACTTCCACTCATCTTGAAGTGTCATGCATGGAAGACCATTGGCACTCATGGTACTTTCTCAGAGCTCTGTAGATACTTGATTTCAGTAAGCAGAAGCCCATACAGCCATGAGGCATAGGCTTGATTTAGGAGCTAGATTTCTGTCATGTGACTACTGATTCTTATGAAATCGATAGGCATACTTAAAAGTTTATTACAAGTTTTGGACAAAACATACCTCCTTTACTCCCAAGTAATGCCCAGTGATAGACAAAAACATGCTCAAAACATGGACATGAGGTGATAACTGGGATCCACTGAAGTCTCTGGCAAAAGTCTCATGGTGTTCAGGAGCACCAGAAAATCATACTTTGTATGGATGCAAACCTGGTACCCATGTTACACCATGGGAGCAATTAGCAAAGTGTAAGTGGGAATTTAAGCAAGTCTTTTTAGATAGCAATTCATCAAGTCTTCCCTCCAGCAAACACTTAAAAGTAAACCCATATTTAAGTATTTTCTTGAGCCATTACCTTAATGGGTATTCAAAGCAGATATAACATTGGAGTTATTGATAAACTATCCTAAAACCAAAAGGCTGCTGGTGGCTGAAGCAGGGAAATGTCATTCACCTCACATGTAGTCAGGGTCTGAATCTGTGCTAGAAATCCTCTGATGGACTCAAAGTCCTAGTTCTAAACCTTTCTCCTCAATACTGAGTGTCACAGACCCTGTACACACTGCCAGAAATAACCAAAAAAGTTGAACCAGTATAAGCAAGGTGGCAAGAACATGGTCTAGGAAATGGTCCACCTACTAACCACCTCTTCTACCCACAAATGAAAAATGTGATGTCACATCAGTGAAGGCTAGTTTGGCTGCTCTAGCCCTTCCAAGCTGCATTTCTCCATATCCATTATCCATCACATTAACGATGCCATGTGGTTACTTACTATAATTTCCATGAACTAGATAATGCTTTATTGTTTATATCACAGAGAGATTTGTCCTGCTGATAAATTTTATGTCTGAATTATTATAAAGAACTGAATTTGCCTGCTTAAATTTTTATAACAGCAGCTATGAGACACCAGTTTTATATTAGCCACTGCCCCAAGTTATCTTGGCTGTGGAGCAGGAGACAGGAGCACCAGCAGAATTAAGAGATGGAGCTGACCTACCTCTACATTACGGCACATTAATATTCATAAATAAACACACTTTCTCAGAAAGAATATTCTACTCCATTTTTTTCAGAAGTGAGAATGTCAAACTTTTGCCATATGCTGCCTATTTCCTGCCCCACTAAACTCAAAATAAGAAACTCACAAAAAAAACCCCAAATCTGGAAAAAAGCAAAAAAAACCTGCAAGAAAACCCTCATGGTGAAACTAGAACAGAAGTGTTTTATCCATGGTGCATGTACAACAGGAGAGGCAATGATACAGTACTTCAATTTGTATTGTCTATATAAAACATTTATTTTTAAGTTCTATAATGGTATTATAGAAATACATAGAATATTTTATAGAGTGTATTTTAGTGTACTCACTGTGAAAATAACACATTTAAGACAGGTATTCTTATGTCCAAATGTTTTAAATATATGCACTTCTTTGTCTTGCAGTATGATGTTACTTTGAAAAACAAAATATCAGTGTTTTATTCTTTGCTCCTTGCCAGAATCTTCTCATTCAGATTTTTCTGGGTCATCTAGGGTGCTCACTGCTGTGAGATATTTTATAAAAACCACAAAAAGTACGTAGATTTGTAGAATTCCTATATTTGCTTGCATTCATGTCTAGTGCACATCGCTTGCCTTTCAATTCTCCAAGTGCCTTCTTCGTAAGTACAATGACATATAGTGCATTCATCAGTTTTCACCTCCCGGCCTGCTGGAATGACAAGGGTTTCTGCAAAGCAGTTCGGGCCTAAAAGAAGGAAAGAGTTCATTATGCAATACCAGTAGCACACTGTAATCCAGCCTAATGCAGTTTTAGTCCTGAGCACAAAAAACCTAAGACAAAGTGAGTAACATCAGGCAAATTAACAAAACAAGAGCATTGTGCACAAGGCATAAAAGTTGTAAAGAATGTGAGGACCCTTCCCTCTGAAGTGGCTGGATGTTTTCAGTACAGACTCTCCTGCCCTCCACATGGGAAGATGCGATAAAGCCTGTGAAACATAGATCTGTGACAGAGACCTGGGCATACACTGATGGCGCAGATCAATACAGGCTCAAGCTAGAAAAAATGCCAACTATCGCTAATGCAATAGTGCTACTGTAAGCTACTAGAGAGATAATTGTAAATGTTATTAGTTTTTTCCCATAGGAAACAAGCACTTTAGTTTGTGTAGTAATCAAAGTATCAGATTAGTTTACTTTCCATTTCTGTGAGAATACAGTAATATTGCACCAGAGTGAAATAGCTTGAGCCTCTTCTGAATGAAGATGCTTTTTATATACAAAATGAAATATTCCATTTTATGTAAGTCAGCAAGCCTACAAACACCTCTTTTCATAGTAATAACTTCATTTCCAAGGATGAAGCAGGAGAAAAACCCACCTGCACAATGTTCACAAGACAAATCTGGTTCTTTCAAAAGGTGACATCCTCACATCTCTCTCCTGCAGAAGGCTGTGAGGGCAGCATTATCTACATTTCTGTTAAAAAAGAAGTCTATTTCTGCCTTGAAAACCCACACTCACTTGAAGAGCAGCACTAAACCCCTCAACCATCTATTTAAACACCGTCATATCCTCAGTGGAACTCGGCCCTTTCATTCACTAAGCACACAGAGCAGCTGCTCAGGCAGAGCCTGGCTACTCAACAGCACTTTGGTATTACTGTCCATCAGGGCAGGATGTGTAGCGGGGGTCAGCATACAGTGATTTGATGCTGCAGAAATTCTTAAAGGCTATTGGTGTGCAAAACACTTATTGACTGCCAACCTGTTTGCCATGCAAGTAAATATATTCCACATGGGCTCAGTTTTCCATTACCAGGGGGTCTACTCTTTAGACCTATCCCAAAGAGCATGGCTTCTTCTTCTTCTACAGAAACGTATGCTGCACATTTTAAAGCACAAACCAAACAGTTCACAAATGAGTTTTAATAGCTATCTCTTTGGAACAGATTATGTCTTTGCGTACTGATACAACACCCTGAGAATTACATGCCAAATAGGCCATAATGAAGGCCATTCCTCACTAGAAGTGTCATCCTCTAACCTGCAAGAGTTGCAGAAATTTGCTTCCCCAAGTTGTACCCATTAATGCTCTGAATATTTAAGCCTGTACTTTGTTTTCACAGAAACACAGAATCATAGAGTCATTAAAGTTGGAAAAAACCTCTATGGTCATTGAATTCAATTGTTAACCCAGTACCACCATGTTCACCAGTAAACTATGTCCTTAAGTGCCACCTCCACATGCCTTTTGAACACTTCCAAAGATAGTGACTCCACCATGTCCTTGGGCAGCCTATTCCAGTTTTAGGACTGACTGTTGACAATTACCTCTAACATGTGGCCTCTTCCATAGTTTTGGGTGGCTTCCTGCCCATTCAAGGCTCTGGATGCAGAATTGATAGCAAAATACAGCATATCTCACGTAAAATTGCTTGCTTTCTTCTCCTAATATTACTGTGATACTTTTGTGTTTTCAGCCTCCTTGTCTGTCATTGCAAAGTCTTTCTGGGCTGGACAACACAGGAAGGACTTTGGGGTGGAAACTATGCTCCTGGGTCCCACTACACACTAGAAGGTGCTCTGGATTTCAGCCAAGATAAAGCAGCATTAACTATGCTGTCCTTGGTGAACTTTGTTTAAAATATTTGAATGCTAATATATATAACTCTGTTTCAGTGAAATACAGTATTCTTCTTGCACCTAATAAAGTTTTATCCTAAGATGAGTTCACCTACACATTAGGTAAAGGTACCTGAATGTTTTGCATGCTGGCTTGCAACAGCCCCATGATTTAAAAAGCTATATAATATAAAGAGTTAGAATATTAAAAGCAGAATCTACTTTCCATGGAGAATTTGTATGAAACTTACAAGACCACTTGAAATTTAAACACTGTGTAAAAGGCCCCAGAGGAACAAAAGTGATGTCAATCCCCTGTGCAGGATTTATTTCATTCTGGAAAAGTAAATGTTACAGGTTATACTTGTTTATAAAAACCAAGCAGGGAATGAAGAAAAAATGGTGCAACAGCCATAATACAATTCACTAGGATTTAGAATGCAAATGCCTCCAGCCACAATTAGCAATACCTTAATGCCATGTGTGATGAGTTCTTCTTACATCAGAAAGTTATTAAATGTAAAGATACAACAAGTTAGACCTCAACTGTTAAACTACTTAATATGGGAGAGAGTCACTGCTTGAGTAAATCTACGGAAGAGCAATAACCATTTACTTGAGAAAGGGACCCAACAAAATAAATGACAGCAACAAATGGTTTTTTAGTATCATGGAACTTTTCTATAGAAAATTGTCTATTTTCTGGTTCTGCATTTGCACCCATTTGTAACCATTGCATTTGTAACCATTACTGTTACTTCAAACTTTATATAGTACTTAAACTGGCATCCTTGCCTTCACCTTTTTTTTTGCAATATCACATGCGTGAAATATTGTGGTTAATGTTACAGAAAAGGTCATCAATGAAAAGGCTGAACTGACTGTATTACTGCAACATCATGCACATAAATGTCAGTACAATATAGTGTTGAAACACGGAGAAATAATTCCACAACTCTCCTTCTATCATTTCTCCAAACCCCCCAACTTCTAGGGAAAAAAACCTCTGAGCATCACCCCAAACTCTCATTCAATTTTGAAGATGAATGAACCAGTCCTGGCTCTTGGTGACCTTTCTTGGCTCCCTTCCCACCCAGCAGGCAATGCTCTCCCCTTCCCTTTTCCTCTTGAGTAGCAGTCTCAGTACCCAGACTTACATGACTGGACAGGTGAAGGCAACCAGCCTGCAGAGACGGGGTGTACGTGGAGTGGCAGTGGTGGACCTTCAGATGGCAGGGCTGCCCCAGCTGCACTTGAACCTCCTATAGTCCTTCCCTGGCCCTTACTATTCAGAGGGACAGTGCTGATGAAGCTACTGATTCTCTGCCTGCCTAAAAGAACAGTGGGTAAACTGAAGAATTGGAGATTTTGAGCAGACAGTGGGAGGGCCATGAGGCTTAGCAGGCACACAAAAGCTGGTGCGTAAAATTCAAGAGTGCCATTTCCTCACTCTCCCTTAGCAGAGAGAGGCAGAAGCACATTTCACAGAATCACAGAATATTCTGAATTGGAAGGAACCCACAAGGATCATCTGGTCCAACTCTTACGTGAATGGCCTGGATGGGGATCAAACCCATTATTAGCACCATGTTCTAATCAACTGAGTTTCCCCCACATTCAGAGTGACAAGCTGACCTGAAGACATGGCAGTTGCTGAAACTACTGCTTTACTTAAAACTGAGCAGTTTATATTGATTTAGCAAAATTTTCAGATTACCATCAAAAGAAGTGAGCAATTTTTGAGTTTTTAAGTTTGCAAAATTATCTGACTTGGCACATGAAAAGCATTTCCACGTAAACTAGGGTTGTTCCAACCCCAAAGCAGTTGGGGTTTTTCACTAGATGCTGCTGCTGCAGGAGCAGTGAATTTCTTCTCCTTGGTATACTAAGGAGGTTGCCTGCTTTCTGAGCTCCTTCTTGGCAACAGCACTACTCTGCCCAACTTCGGCACCTGGTACGCATTCAGTGCAGCATTGGCATGTCTGCTGTGTAGTATAAACCCCCTGGGCCCCATCCCCAAGTTTATACTGATACAGTTCTGAGGCAGTCAATTGTGCTGTACATCTTCACAGCAGATGAAGATCTTCCTATATCACTCTTAAATCTGGCAGAAAATTCAATATGACCATTGTATCAATTCTGAGTGCAGCTTGAAATCAACCACGACATTGTTTGTTTTCTTAAAGTACACAACTGGTGCTGTCAGACTCCACTTGAGCCAAACCATGCTGGAATCAGCACAGATTTCTTTCCCAGGGCTAAGGCACAGCTGCTGCCATTGCAGCGATGTGTCAAAGCAGCAAGTTCAGTACAAATCCTCAGTTCTCACACTGAGCACCAGACTGGCATGCAGCTCTCAGCTTCCATGCATCTGAACAGTGAATCCTAGATTCCAGAACAAACATTCACACTGTGATCTAAGGAACTAGTAAGGCAGATTTGGTGGTTAATTCACTGAGAGATTATAATGGGATCCTCATCTCTGAAAGGCTTAAAAACTAAAAATGGTCCAAAATATTATTGGGTAAATGCTGCTACTATATTGGGTTTTTTAAGTCCTTACACTGGTCTTGTGAAAAGTTTCCAATGACTTACATTATGCTTCAGTGTTGACAGAGGCAGCAATCTGATTAAAATGCAAATTTTGTTCTCTTGGAAGAAAACAGCTGATGACAATTCTCAGTAGAGAATACCCAAGCAACTCACCTATATAAGAAACACCACCTGTAACCCTGACAACCTTAGAAGTGGCTCTCTGAAACTCCTCTTACTATTCCTCTCCTTCCACAAAATCACAGCTGTACACCACGGAGTTGTTTCTGTTTCATCTTCCACCTGTCCTTGCTTTTGTATGGGCACGTGTTCCAATCAGTTCAAAAACATGAGCTACAGCAATTTTGTAAATCATGACTTAATCAACTGTTTTCATAACACGTTAAACAAAATTACAAAGAAATGGACAAAGAAATCTATTTAACTGCAAGTTGATGGGTTTGCCTGGAGAATAAGTCATGGCAGATTTTTGCCAATTATAGGGACAAACTCTGTAATACAAGACTTGATGTAAGAGTACTTTTGGCTCTGGTTTGTACTAAACTTCCTTGCAGCTGCCCTTTTAGTAGCTCCTTGCAGCAGACAAACAGGCCACTTCCAAGCTACCTTACAGCAGTCCCATCTACCCTGACAGCTTTCTGGCAGGCATCACTGTGGTACTGGAAGATTTTGTAAATGCATTTTGTGACATCGACATTTAGCTTACCCCCCATTTTTAATTTACATTATTTTCAGTTTTCATGGAGGCATTTCCAATGGTTATGATATGAAAAGATAGATCCTAGACTTTGCCCTGGAAGTCTTGAAAATCATGACATTGTACTAGAAGTAGCTGTGCGGTGTGAGATCAGAGGTCCACCTGCACCTGCAGCAGCCGGGAAGTACATGGGGGCAGAGCAAGTACATGTACCCAGCTTCCAGTACTTTCTGAATCGGAGACTTTGTAAATGGCTCCTGCTTGCTGAGTTAATAGAGTTAACGGATGGGGTTAATTGATTTCTTTATGATTAACCTCTCCAACATCCTGCTGAACTCAGATAAACAGCATTTGGTAGCAAGGAGGTCCAAAACCCTTGTGTGCAGGGTAGAACAATTTTCTGTTGTTGTCTACCCACTACTTAACTTGGTATTCCCAAATTCTCATAGTGGAAGATGCGGTAACAACTATCCTCACCTTTGTCATGCTGTTCATGAGCTCAGTGACCTGTATCATGCTTCCCTTCCCTCCCATTCAGCTCACTTGCAGCCTGAGGAGGCCAGTTCTGCATCCTCACTGTTCCAGCTGACTTCCCCAGACCCCTCCCAGTTCTGCTACCTCCTTTTGGGTCCAGACCTTCTCACCACACACAAGCTGTAGAAACACCACAGACTTGTACAGTAGAACAGTGATATTCCCCTTTTGTCTCCCATTTTCCTACTTCTTGACATTTGCTTTTCTGTTGTGACCACTGGAGCTAATGTTCATGACACTCATGAATTTTATACCTGACAGAAATCTTACAGAAACAAACATCTCATTGCATTCAAGTCAGATCTGCTGCTGTCCTTCTGTGTTACAGAAAAGTTTCACTTTCCAGAAATGCTACTTGACAGTCTTCCATGTACAGAAAAGTGTTTCCGTTGCTTAGTAATTTCAGGAACATGTTGGAAAAAGCAAAGTCTTCCCTCCCTCCTCTCAGATCTTTCTTCTTTCTGATGTTTCAAAACTTCCTCCCAGATCTATTGCAGATGCCAGAGAGACTAATGAAATAAGGAGATGGAAGATGCAGACAAGCTACCTGCCTGCATTTTAAACAGTCTGCTGCTGTAGATGACCTGGGATGCCACAGTGCAAAACCAAGGACTCTTTGGAAGTTATACCAGAGAGCCTGGACAGCTAGAGACTGAACCATGGACAGATATTGGCTGTGGGTGCCTCCCAGCACTCTGGGAAACAAAGTCCCCTGTCACCTGCTTAGGTATTTGAGATGGGTTTCAAAATGTGCTAACGCAGCACAGTGAGACATTAAAATAAGGCTGTTGTGCCATGTAGCACTGCAGCAGCAATATTTTTGAGATGCGGGCATTATCTCCATTATCCCTCTCAAATATAATCACTTTGTCCAGAGATGGTATTGATACCTTCTTTGTGTCCTTCCAATCTCTAATCTCTTCTGAAGGATCTATCTCCCTGGCTTGATTTTGTTTCCTTCTCACATGGAGATGATAGACAGACAGACAGACAGACAGACAGACACACAGACAGACATACAGACAGACAGACAGACAGATAGATAGATAGATGTAAAACAATATGTCTATGTCCTGTGAAATGTCAGCACAGAAGAAAAAGCATAGAAAGCAGCTGGCAAAAGTAGTCTGTGACAAGGATTACAGCAGACTCTCATTCTCTCACAAAAATAAGTTCATCACCCCTGCTGCTGTCAAGATTCTGACTTCTCCCAATCCAGTGCAGCCCTTTACTCACCTCAATACCTTTGGATGGTACTGAACCAAGTCCAAAAGAGAGTTTTCAATTACAGAAGAAGGATGCAGGTAGACCCAATTTTAATAACAATTTGAGACTCTGAAAAACCATGTACTATTTCCATAGTTTACTAATTCTTGAAGGTACTAGGCAGCTAGAGAACCATGGCAGATACTCTAACAGACTTCCAGTAAATATGTGTGTGTATATATATATATATATATATGTGACAAGGAGAAGAAAAATCCATTTTGCAATTCTTCCTAGCTGCTATGGGAGGTAATGAAAAGGCAGTGTGTGCAATGTGCAATCTTTCATGAAAGCATATTTTTTTTCATGCTTAGACAGAGCTTTGGTGCTTTTAAGAATAATAAAACCCTATTATTATTATTTATTTATCATAAACCTCTCTATTAGGGTCATATTTTGTTAGATGCACAGGGAACTGACAGATTGGAAGAACTGACAGATTGGAAGAAACAATTAAAAATAACATTTTGCCACCTAATTTAGAAGGATGCGCATAGCAGTGTCTGCTGCCAGTTGACAGACAGAAGGCCCAGTGAAGTTCCACTGTAACTAAATGGGATGACCACGTCATCAGTGGCACTGCTGTGACAAAGTGGGCATCAGAGCTCTGGCACTTGCTGTAGTCTCTGTGCGTGTGCATGTGCTTTAATCTGGAAGATAAAACCAGCTATAATATACTTCAGAGCTGGGTTTTAATATTCTGCTTATAAGACTGACAAGCCCTTTTTATGATCATGTTCTGTTGCTTTACTTTTTATCATGTGTGACAGCACCATTGATGGATGTTTTCTCCAGCCCTAGAAATTGGAACAGTGTCCAGAAAGTCCCACAGAACACAAAACAAAGCTATCACCACCATTGGCTGATCTTTTTCACCACTGCTTCTTCCCAGCTCTGATTCTGCATCACCTTGCGCTTTGTGGTGATGTTAGCATCCCTAGAACAATGTCACCAAAAACAGGACTACACAGTTTTGTACAGATAGAAATGGCTTGCAGGAAGGGAACAGTCCATAATCCTGCCACTGCTGCTGTCTCCTTAGATTTTCGGGTGTATTCAGAAAGCAGACTTTCAGATATATACCTTTTCTGTACTGAACAAAAAGAAGCAGAGGAACATCGAACACTACACAATCCAATACCACAAACAGAAAGCCCTGCAGCATAAAAGGGTCCAATTAAAATGAGGCTTGAGTGCCATGAAAATAAACTACATCAAACAACTTCCTTTATTAGAGAAAATACAGAAAGACTCGAATAGGCTACTTGAAATGATTTTCAAAGGTCCTACAACTTGTAAAGGGACATTGTATTCCTCTCAGAAATGGCACCAATTAGACATGAGCTGAACATTGTGTGTATCTTACACAAAATTACCTAAACACTTAGAAGGCAGCAAGCCATGCATCGATTTTGCACTCAGCTTTCTTGCAGATCAGTCACCACCCAGATGATTAGGAAATAAGAGATATCAGACTTGAATGCATCAGGAAAAATCATGTCAGATGCCTCATGTAACACAGAGTCATTTAAGTTGGAAAAGACCTCTAAGATCATCAAGTCCAATCAAGTCCATACATTAACCCAGCACTGCCAAGTCCACCACTAAACCAGTGTCACTAAACCAGTGCCACACCCACATGCCTGCTGAATGACTTCAGGCATGGTGACTCCACTACTTCCCTGGGCAGCCTGTTCCAATGCCTGACCACCATTTCAGTGAAGAAATTTTTCCTAATATGAAATCTAAATCTCCTCTGACACAACTTGAGGCCATTACCTCTCATCCTGTCACTATCACTGGGAGAAGAGACTGACTTACATCTGGCCACGACCTCCTTTCAGGTAGTTTTAGAGAGCAATAAGGTCTCCCCTGAGCCTCCTTTTCTCTGGGCTAAACAACAACAGCTCCCTCAGCTGCTCCTCATATGACTTGTTGTGAAAAGTATGAAGTTGTCTTTTGCATATCGCATATTTTTGTTAAAAAGTAGTTAAAAGTAGTTAAATAAATATTTTATTTAGTTAGATTAGAAACAGACCAATGTAGCATTGTCTGTGAGTTAAGAATTTATGATAGGTAGTTAGGGATAAGAGTGTGTAGAGAAACCTGTATTTACTCTAAAGACCTTTGTTTAAAAAGATGTTTGCCAGATACCCACTTGACAAGGGGTAATAAAATTTGAGCCCTATATCAACCATTGACATTGAAATGTAACTTTCTGCTTAAAGATAAGGAAAGTTAAGAATGTTTTTAGAAGTGTTTTTTTTCTCTCTCTCTCTTTTTTTTTATCACAAGATGAGGACCGCCCTCTGTGTGAAAAATTGTATAAAATGTATTACATTTTACAGTTCGGTGTGCATTCACCCTGGGATGCACCCGGCCGTATTGATCCTTTGCTTCCTGAATTTGTCCCAATAAAACAATTTGCATTTTATGGTGAGCAGTCGTTTCTCACACTTACTCTCCAGAACTTTGACCAGCTCCATTGCCCTTCTCAATGTCTTTCTTGTAGTGAAGGGCCCAGAAGTGGACACAGGACTTGTGTGGCTTCACCTGTGCTGAGTACTGGGGGACAATCATGGTCCTAGTCCTGCTGGCTACAATATTTCTGATACAAGCTAGGATGCCACTGGCCTTCTTGGCCACCTGGGCTTATGCTCAGCTGACTGTCGACCATCCTGAGGTCCTTTTCTGCCAGGCTGTTTTCCAGGCACTCTCCTCCAAGCCTGTAGCACTGCATGGGGTTGTTGTGACCCAACTGCAGGACCTGGCACTTGGCCTTCTTGAACCTCATTCAACTGGCCTTGGCCCATCAATCCAGCCTGTCCAGATCCCACTGCAGAGCCCTCCTACCCTCCAGCATATCAACACTTCCACTCAACTTAGTGTCTTCTGCAAATTGACAGACGGTGCACTTGATCCTCTTGTCCAGGTCATCAATAAGGACATTGAACAGGACTGACCCCAGTACTGAGCCCTGGGGAACACCACTAGTGACTGGCCACCAGCTGGATATAATTCCATTCATCACCACTCTCTGGGTCTGGCCATCCAACTGTTTTTTTACCAAGTGAGCAGTGCACTGGTCCAAGCCATGCACACCCAATTTCTCTAGGAGAATGCTGTGGATGAAACAGAAACACTCGGGGACTGGTGCTCCTCATCCTGCTCACCACCTGCCTGCTGAGACCAGGTTTTCATTGATGCTATGCTTGCAGAAAGCTGGCTGCCTACATTACCCCCTGTTCTCTCTCTGCTCCCTCCTATACTGTCCAGGATAGACAGTGAACCAGCCTGGACTAAAACTGGCCTGGAAGAGAGGAGGGTGGTTTGGTCTGGGATGTGATCTGTGGTGCAGCATCCTGCAGAGATGCCTGCAGTGGAGCAGAGCCCAAGGACTACATGGGAGTGGGGGTCCACAACAAAAGCATCAGCTACTTATTTGGAAATTATTTCTGAAGTCCAGAGAGGGCAGTCACATCTAAGAAAACAAAACGAATCACTGCTAAATTTTGCCTCTGTTACAGAAACTGCAGAAGCATTGTCAGGCACTGTGAGGACTGGTAACAGTGATGGGATATTGTGTGGGCTGCAGGGGGGTGAGATGATTGTCTTCCCCAGAACTCATAGCATGAGAGCTTAAAAGCACTGCTGTTGAGGTAAAGGGGCTAATCCTTCCCCTTCTTAAGTTCTTTATTCATCCCAGTGACCCTGCTGGGCTCAGTGGGTTTACTGGGGACCTGGCGAAAGACCTGCTCAGCACTAAGACATCTTTGCACTGGGAAACATCAGCTTACTCCTCAGACTACACAAGGCTTGTGAAATGCCTTTGTTGAAAGATCCTCAGCAAGTTATCCAAAAAGCTGCTATGCACATTTAAATAGACTCTGCTATTCCAAAAGCACATGCCACAGGCCTGTAATTTAATGCCTCAGAGATTTGCTGCAAACACTATAACTAAAAGCACATTTCCATTAGCCAAAACATTGCAGCACTGGTGGGCTGCAGTGTCTATCAGACAGGCCGGTCAAGTCAATGAGAAATGTGCAGTAACTCAGGCAATGCACATACAGTCAGGATTTTATATATCCTGAAACACAGACTAAATGCAGGATACTAATGAAGGAAAAGATTTAGAGAATTATTTTTGGAAAACCCCTGAAGACTTCAACTAAGTCAAAAGTTAAAGTGGTATGGTATCAAAGTACAGTATAATGTTGCTTCAGCATTGAGGTGAATCTAAATCAGTATATTTTTCCAGTCACTATAAAACAGTGGGTAGTGAGAATATGGTATGTGAGGATGGCCAGCGGCTACCTACTACTACAAGGAATCATTCAATCAAACCAACAAAATATTACCAGTCAAGCATCAACCATTTTTTCACCCCATTTTAGAATAAATACACTGAATACAGTTAAACCAGGAGTTGATCTTTCTTACTGAGAACGATTTATATAAAAAGCCCAAATGTAGTATCATTCAAGTCCAGACAGACTGTCATAGCAGACAATGACAACTCTCCCAATTGAACAGTCCACTTGTAAATTTAGGTGTTCTATACAGGCTTGGTTTGGCTTTTTTGTTGTTATTTTGTTGTATCATCATTACTGATCCTTTGGCTTTTTTGTTTTAGTTATGACCTTAGAGGCTTGCCTACACAGACAGATTTCTAGCCCCTATTCACTAGAGTTGGTTTACTCTGATTGTAGTTGCACAGATGTATGTAACATGTCTATCTCTAGGTAATCTGCTGCTGAAGTGATACACACCAACCTAGAAAAGGCATCGTTACCAAAGGAGCCGTGGTTTGGGGTCTCAGACACCTGTGTAACCCTCTCATACAGATAAGCTGTGAGCAATGTTGACAGCTACAGAAAAAGGGAACAGACTCTTACAGGGAATAAAGTTTGTGCACTAACAGAAATAAGTGGTCCATCACATCTGAATTACTCAGCTTCATACTTGAAGACTTCAGTTCCTGGACAGTATCTGCAATTTTGTGCTCATTTTATCCATTCTTTTGAGTTACAAAAGGTAAGCATCTGGCCAAGACCAATCCCAGAACAACTACTATTTAAAACATTAAATAAAAGCCCTGTTCCACAAAGGACTTTCTTTAATATATACTGGAGACTGACCACTTTCTTTCTCCCTTCTACCTTTCTCACTTAGAATGTTTCCAATAATTTTCCTCCTGAAACCAGAAAAATGGTACCCTTTTTATAGGAATAGAAGTGATAGGGATCTGTGCCAAAGAATGAATTATAACTGTCGGCATGTCATGCATCATTTTAAAATACAATGAATTCTAACAACATCCTTTGCTGTGGTTGTTAGTTTCATTGACTGAAATAAAAAGCTGTCCTTGTAAAAATAAAAAGGTGTAATGCATGGAAATCAGAATGGAAAACAAAGAACCTATTTACTCACCAGTCCTAATGAATTGTTGCTATCTTTAAGTGTGAAAATTTACAAAATACACAGTAGTACTCGCTAGTTGTTTTAACATGATACTATTACTATTACCTGTAAAGAACAAAGTTGTTAAGTTTTTGTTTATCAGCTTTAAGATGCATCTAAGTCACTACATAACAGAGAAAAATCACAGGATTTTTATGAGCAAAACAGAGGTTTTGCTTTGCCCTCCATGCTGCTCAATCGATAATTCTCTACCTTTTCATCCCCTTTAATGATTTTCCCCTGGTGGTTAAGAAACACAGCTCTGAAATGGCTTGCTTTGGAAAGACTGTATTTTGTACCCGTGGAGGAAGCGAAGAGAAAATAACAGAAAAATGTCACCGTGAGAGCACACTCTTCCTGCTCCTGGTACCTTCAGCAGGGTGTCCTGAGCAGCCCTGCTGACATGGCTGGCCAGGATGCAACCTGGGAAAAGTTTGGCATTGGTCCCTGTGCAGTACACTCCTCCCGGACAGACACAGTCCTGGGGATAGGCATTCACCTTTGCCACCTAAAAACAATGGATCTAGTCCAAGCCAGCCATCTGTAGACCCCAGGTACAGAGGGAAAGGAAGAGGAACCTCTGGGCCAAGTCCTTGCACATCCTGCAGACAGGTGCAGCCACAGAAGCCCACTAGTCTGGCCTGCAGGTTGTCCCCTTCACCAACACAGGCACCCTCGTGTTTCAATCCCATTTCTGACATGGGCTCACAGAGTCACTTTGTTACCTTATTAGGGCCTTGCACAGAACAAAGACTGAAATGCTAAAACAACACAGCCATTTAGACCAAGGAAATACTCAGGATAGGGAGGGGTGTATCAAATAATAGTTATTATTCTGTTGATCAGAAGCTGTCAACATGTCAGAGCTGCAAATCTGAGACTCCACTCCTAAGGAGACTTCACATACTCCACTTAGAACTACATCTAAAGCCAGCTGTTTAGAAATGAACCAGGTAGTAATTAAATCTAAATATATTAAGTTGCAACATGAAAATCTATCACTATCCAAAGTTATTTCCCTCTTGTTTCCATTAGTATCACTCTCATACAGCTCATGAATCAAAAACTGGCTAACAGAGATGCTTTGGGGTAGGAAGAGTGAGAAACTAGAAGATGGAAGGGTGATTCATTGCAAAGATGAGAGTAGGAAGCCACTGGTGTTGTAAGAAACCAAATTAGTAGGATTTGAAGCAGGAAGGAAAAAGGCAGGAAAGCAAGCAGGGTGACTGGTAAAATTATTTTAAGATACCACTTTTTGCGGAGATGGAAAGGCAGGTGATTTGAAGTGAGAGACATGAATTATGAAAGATATAGGAACCAGCTTTGTTAAATGCAAAGACTGACTGTGTGAGTTACACAAATTCTTTCATCCAAGAGAACTGCACAGCACAGAAATTGCATGTCACTCACAGGGGCAGACATAAAAGGATACACAACACCCCAAAGAAATCTTCCACATAATATCGCTCAACTTCTTCACTTCTAGTGTCTGAATAAGCATTTATTTTCCCATGTGCTGCAAAGCAAAGACCACATTTGATAGTGCAGTGCTTTTCTCCCATAATCTTGTTAGTGCACACTCTTTCTTTCCATTACACGAGCATGTGAAATTGCACAAAGAGCACAACCCCTTAGAGCAGCCAGATCTGCAGGTATGTGGGTGTATGTCAGCTGGGCCAGGGTCTAGGGAAAGAAACATACAGTAAGGAGGATAAGTTGGATGTTTCCTTCAAAATTCTCACTGCTACTTGCTAAGAGGTATCAATGGATCTAGCCTGCCTATTTAGTCATCAACCCTAACGCCACAGAGTGGGCTGTTTTGGCTAGAAGATTCAACAATTATCCCAGTCAGACAGCAGGATACAGACACCTTCAAAAACACCAGGGCATGTAGGGACCTCTTTTTTAGCCAATGCAAACTCACAATTGCAGTCAAAATTTGCAGAATGCAGGTTGCAAAAATGTTTGCTCTTCTAAGAAGGAAGATACAAGATATTCCCAGTCAGGGGACGAAGTATTTAAATATCCTACCATTAAGCCAAAGCACTAAGCATGAGAGGAGGCAGGCACTACCAATATTACTGAAATTCCTGTTCACAGGAGCAGCCATCCAAGCTCCTGAAAAGGTGTCCAAGAAAAATAAGAAATCAGTTCAGGTTTTTCAGTAAATTAATAGTCCTGAAAACTCTGTCCTGAAAAAGATCAAATTGGCTCCCAGAAATGGCCCACAAGATGGCCAAGGTGGCACTGGGAAGCTCCCTGCTTCCCAGAACCTTCTTATCATTTTTTTCTTTTTTTTTCCCCAACACATAAGACCTCTGGAGCAGTTACTAGGACATGAAAACTAGTCTTTGTATTTGCAGTAACAGAATCATTGTAAACCTATTTTCAAATATTTCCACACATTATGTGTAGCCATATCTTATAGGCCACATTTTTCCTGAGCATGAGCAGAAGTGTTGCCCGGACTGGCTGTGACCTTATTCCCCTTGGTTGGACAGGAGAACCTGACCTCAGGTCATTGGACAACTAATATAAACAATATAGTCTGATATATATATCTGTAACTGTGCAAGAAGAAGCAGGCAGACATGTTCTGACTTCTTAGAAAGCAGACACGTTGAGAGCAGACCCTCTGCATGGTCAGATTTCTCTGGCCAGGGAGAGTCTTGTGTCCAGAGCTTTCCAGGCAGTTTGCCTGGGAAGCTGTGGATGCACAGTCTGCTGGTAGGTATTAGAGCTCTTGCTGCTGCTTAGATGCCTAAGTTCTCTTTGCATAGAAATTAGCAATCTTATAGATAAATAAAGCCTCTGAACATTTCTTGGGGTCTACCCTCTCGTCATTATGCCTCACGGACAACACCCGGAAAAAACCTTTAATTATGTGCTGCTTCTTGCAAAATTGTCTCCAAATGCAATTATTATGGAAATCAAAATTCAGGGGAAAAAAGGCTGGTGCTTTTATGTTTATCTGAAAGCTATGTTTGTTTTTTCCTAGGCAAAACCAGAGCCTTATGAAATTGTAAATGATTCCCAAGACACTCTGAACTGATTTTTTTAAAACTCAAATTAGTATACTGGAAAAAGAGTTGTAAAATAATACAGAAGTGACAAGACAAAAACCTAAATTTTACTTTTCTAATGAACTTATTACTACAAAATGTCCTACAACCAACAATTAAACACAGTGTATTATTATAGTGATAGCTTCTCAATCTGTTTTTGGGGTATTCTTCTACTCTGTGGTTATAAAAATTACCACTGCTCACCTGCCACATATACAGCATAAGCATAAAGAAGACCTGGAAAATTGGTGCTGCAGGTAAATTATTAGTTTCAAGAATCTCCCTAGAAGACAAAACTAAATTAAATTGAAAAGCTCTTAATTACAGATTAGATCAAAGTAAAACATATGGGATTCAGGGATGTGGAAAGCAGATGTTTCCTGCAGAAGAACTCCTAGCAAAGGGAGAACATCAACCTGAAGAGGAAGAAACCACCAGCTCCTCTAATTCATTCCCTTTTGCAAGATGAGGTTCATTCCTGTCTTGCTCTGGGATTTAATTTGCAAATACTCTTTTTGCACTTGACACCAGAACCATTAGTAGCACAATATGTACTTTCAAAGTCTACAAGCATTAACAGATTAGTAATTTCTTTTCTCATTCTTTATTCTATGTGTGTGTGTAATTTATGCATGTGCAATTGAAATCTGTGTATTAACGTGCATAAAAAATAGACTCTGTAAGGAATCTTTGTGTAATGAAAGCTTTGGATGGGTTTTCAAGAGAGGCGAGAGAATTAGTCAGGACACAAGGAGTTTTAAGGAGTCTCATTTCCACTAGAGAATGCATGAAGACTGGAAGACAGGAGATCCAGTCCACACCTGAAGAGTCATATGGTATCTTCACTGAGTTCCTCTTCTTCCTATTTATACCTTTCTTGCTTATTGCATTGTAAACTCTTCAGAGCTGAGGCTGTTTCTGACAAATTTTTTTGCACAGGATCTTGCAAGTTAGAGCCACAATCCTGATTTGGAAATTTATTACAATAATTATGACCAATATTTTTCTTTCTATAGCATCATTTAGGGCTTTGCCTAAAAGTCCAAATACTAAGTGTTAGTTACTTGACATCACTACTAAACTGAAATAACAAACCTCATTGAATAGTGAGAAGTTAAAACACAAACGAATTCTCTCCCAAGTGTGTTAGAGATGAAAAAAGAAGAGCTTTCAGGGCTGTAACATTAGCAACACAAACAAACACACAGATGGTAACACTAAAGTTAACAAGGTTGTTCAGCACTGACAGAGTTGTGTAAGTATCTGTATCCACCCAACACTAAAAAGCCACATATTGTAGTGTTGTGGGAGCTGGCAAACATTGCAGCTTTTCCACAGGCTCCGTGACTCTATAAACCTTGCTAAAGTGTCCTCTCTCCTCTCTATTCTTTCCAAAAGGAAGAGGGGCAGCCTTTCCAGTCTCTTCCCATGAGCCAGCACCATTCCCTCTAGAAGGGTCAGCTGCTTCTCTCTGCACATTCTCTATGTTCTCCACAACCTTCCTCAAGGGTAGAGCCCAGGCCTGCACACGGTGCTCATGCTGCTCATGAGTGATCAGCAGGGGAAAAAATGGCACCCTCTATCCTATTCTCATTATCCTTCTTTGTTATGGACAGTATTTCTGATTCTAAGTAATACTTCGTTCACTTTGTTGTCTGCCACCACACATTGAGCTGGGGATTTCAGAGACCCCTCTGTGAAGACTCCTGCCACAACCACTGTCTCCCGCTCCAGCACAGTGACACTATCTACACTATTTTTCCTATGGGTATCACTATACTAAACTCCATTTTGTGAGCTACTTTTGGAGATGTTTGCTACTGGCAGAACATCTTACTATCTGAAAGAGCTTCATCCAAAATCATGGAAATCAACTTTTACCAGTTCACTGATGAAGACACTGACTCCTCCAAGAATCAACACAAGAACATCTTGGCCCCCATGCACCTTGGATTTTGTGTTATTGGAATTCCTTTCCATGAATGGTGCCTTCCAGTCAAGGATTTCAAACCACACCTTGGGAATTACACGATGTAGGATTAGCCAGGGGTTCACTTTCTTAAGCACAAGAATAGAATATATTTTTAATACATTTTCTCCCTTATAACCTGAAAAAGTGAAAATCACTCAAATCCTTCAGATGAAATTGCAGTACAGAGACACTAGCCAATTTTGAATCTTTGAATATACTCTTGCTATCTAAAGTGTATGTAGAAATAATGTTTCCAGTATTTAAATTTTACAGGCTAAAATAGGATCATTTTAGTTCTAAACTGAAATCATAAACAGACAAAAACCCCCACAAAAAACAACCAACCAACAAAAATCCCCAACCAAAATCCACAGAAATTTTTAAGGGAAGTCTTGACCACAACATTGTGAATAAGACCATGTAAATGCTTTAAAACAGACTAAACCACTTTGAAATGGAAACTTTTATATAGAATTTGTGTCATTCCAGGCAAAATACATCAAGGAATAAAATCTATCAAGAAGTCCTTTCCCTCCAGCATGATTGTCACTTGATTTCTACTGTATTAGGAACACTGCTCCAGGTAAAAACATCCAGTAGCAGGGCAAAATAATCTAGTTGCAAAGATAAGATTCCATGAGGGAATCACAGGCAAACAGAAGCAACATCTCTTCAAAATGCCAGCAATAAAAACCACATCTTTAGCTAGTGCCACAAACAACAGAACTGTCAAAGGATACTGGAACTAAGTCAAAATACCCTAATCACAGTTAAATAATCAGATTGATAAATTCAGATCTCAGATTTTAAGCCTTGGCATGTTGTGTCATTTTTCCTCTGGGCACAGTCTCAGCAAATAAAACACCTCCACACCTGTAATTATGAGACTCGTATTTCAGCTAATTATGGCATATTTATTCATATTGAATAAAATTGTGTTTACAAGTAATGACTGAATGCAGACAGTGACAAGTAAGAAAGGAGAAAACTCTTAAAATAGGATAAAATGACAGATATAATGAAAGGCAGGAAGAAAAACTTTGCTTTTTATCTCTTTGGCACTTCCCCTCCTCAGCCTTCACTTCTTTTCAAAGTGGACCTTCTAAAAGCTGCACTCAGTCATTTACTTTTCCACAAAAACTAATTTTTTTCAAGTTCCTCCTACAGATGACATTGCTTTTAAAAGACTGTTTCTAACACAGGTTTCTGATGAGAAGACAGGTTCCATTTCCAGGCTGGTAGAATGTGAGAAAAAACTTCTAAAGGAGCAGGCTAGCCTGCCTGGCCATATCTGACCATATTTTATTCCCATTACTGTCAAACCTACTATGGCTTGGTTTCTTATTTGTTTGCTTTCTTTTAAACAACAGATTTTAAGAAAAGCTTCCACCCTCACCACATATATTTTTCCCCCTTAAGATGCTCCTCTGCCCTGTGTTCAGTTTTTCAATGTGAACTCTGTGAAAAGACTTCAGAAGACTGTGCAGGGCATTCAACCATACAGACTTAGGGGAAGAGAGCACCTTGACCACACTGCAACAGAGGAGGAATGGTGATGGTAAAAAAAATCTGAAAAAGTAAGAATGAGGAAATGACAGAAGAAAGCAAGCAAGGTTCCCAAGTAGGAATGTGCAAGTCTGCGTGTTACAGAAACCAGGCTCAAGGCATTAAAAAGATTTCTAAAGATCTCAAGCAACTTAAATTAACAAAACTTGAGAGCACACGTTCTTCCTGCAGCTCTCTGGGGATGAGCACTCCACATTTAAACGAGTTTTCTCAAATGTTACCCCACTGTCAAATCTGTATGTGTTGCAGAACCCAGCATCACCCTCATCACATTACTTTTCTTACTACCTAAGTCCCTCACGTTCCACATACACACAAGAAGTAATATCTGTAAGTAATTTTCCTACCTTTAAATACCTGTCTTCTATAGAATAAAATTACTGTAAGCAAAGAGCTCCAAGTTCTCATTCCATTTATCTTTCTGCCTTCACCTCTAGTCCTTCTATCTCTTCCTGCTCAGTTAGATTTACCTTGCTTTCTTTCTTGCCCTTAACCCCTCCTGACTTCTGAGACAGCTGCAGGACCCTTGTGTTGTGCAGTAATGCAACTTCATGCTGCCTGTTCAAGCACAGGCAGTAGGCCTGACCAGAAAGGTGCACTGTATCACATTCTTGCAGTCACCACAAGTATACTGAGCTGCACATTCATTTCAGGAATACCACATCCTGGTGAGGGATTTGCTTTCTCAAAGCAGTTGGATGCTGCAGTTTCCATTAAAATAGTGCATGTTGCACGAATTCACCTGCATATCTCCTGAACTCCTGCAGAATACTGATAAAATAGCTAGTCCTGACATCTTGCCTGTCCTTGACATTCCCAAGTATGTTCAAGGCAGACTCAAAAATACTGTAACCACTTTGGAGCTTTCCAACAGCAACTCTAAGTTTGCACCTCACAGAGAGCGTTTTTTTTTTTAACTTTTTTCCCCAGCAGAAATCAAAGAGTCATATTAAGATTCTACTGGAAATCTAGTATATATTGTCAGTATACACAGACAACATACAGTATATATTGTCTATTGTTTTTTCATGACAGGTTTGGGTTTTTGAAAATTTTCATGTTTCTAATTTGGACTATGCATTGGCTTTATTTGATAGCACTGGAGCTTCTTCATAGTGTTTCTTCTCCATCATTAACATTTTCTTTTAAAGACTTACCCAATATGTAGTGTATTGAATACCTTAAAAAAGTTTAATTTTTTAATTTTTCTCCATCCAGTATGCTGTGTCACTTCACAGCTGCAGCTGTCCCTGGCTGTATGACTTTTTGCCCTATTGGTATTAAGAGTTTTTGTGAGTGAGCTGCTAATTTAGTCACTAAATACTGGTGACCATTCACATTTTGCTTTTTTTTTTTTTTTTTCCTGCATTTCAATAGACTTTTCTAAACCATCCAAACCTTAAAGACTCCCCAGAGGTTTCAAGAAAAAAAGTTGCACATGCAACTCCAACCCAAAACTTTGATGTCACGTTGCTGGAAATGGCTGTCTTCACACATCTGTGAATACACTCATACAAAATATTACTCCAATGAAGTTCGGCAAACTGAGGAGGACTTAAATCTCTTTTCCCAGAAAGAATGGAACTGAGGAAACACAGTAAACAATTATGAGCATTTGGGCATTCCCAATCTATGCTTTTAGTATATTATAAATATATTTATTTGGATGTTCCCTAATTCTTGCTTTTAAAATAAGGGTACTTACAGAAATAACAGGCCAAGCAGACTATAATGCACATTTCAAAGCATTAATAGCAGCCTGTGAACTTTTAAGGAGGGGACAACAGACATCTGTCATCTTCTAACAGATATACTTCAAGTTTGTTTTGGCAGAGATTTAATGCACATAAGAAAGCAAAATGTACAGTCAGAGTGCCAAGACCACGTGGCTCAAGCAGCCAATCCTTCTGCTGACTGGTGCAGCATGGGCAGTGGTGATGATTCCAAAGAGCAAACAAGATGTCATATTTAGGATGAATCTACCCATTCGGCCAAATAGGACCCAGGACAGATGGAGGGAAGGGATTTTTTAATGAGTGTGGGAAGATGGGGAGAACAGAATAAACTGGTTTTACAAACTCACACTATCAAAGCTTTTTCACTAAAATGTTAGATATGGCTATAATAATTCAAAATCTGATCAACTGCAAATAGGAACACATACTGCTGCTTGGTATAATAATTTCTATAAGCATTGCAAACTTGCATTTGCAATGAACATGCCAACTTAATAAAATTCTACCAAGGCTTTGCATCGGTAAGAATATACTGGAGTCACATTCAAATATGCCACCCAGAAGAAAGATTATTCCCTTCCTCCCCAATTTCTGTTCAATAAATAGATTAGTCTTACATAGTACATATAAATTCTACTGTTGATTCTGTGTTGAGGTGGCATGCACAGACACACATGCTCATATTACTAGGAAATTTTGTATTACCTATCTGCGCAAAATGAAATAAAGCACCTTTGCACACACACACATAGACAGAGGACCAGCTTGGAAAGCAAGTTAAAAGCAAGAACACCTGCTTAAATGAAAATTATACAGAGTAGTAATATTTAATGCTCTATCAGAGACTCTACTCATGATACAATGTACTACTGTATAATAAAACGTTTTCTGCTATAATTCACATTCAAGCAAGAAAAGACACATGAGGGAAGAGAGATTTTGATCCTCATAATTTTAAACGTAAGAAAGTTCTAAAATCTTTTTTTCAAGGTCATGAGGAAACTCTGTGGCAAAGCAGAGGTTTGTATGCACATTTATCAGTGTTTCCAGCATGTGAAAAATGAGGCAGATCCATGGCTGTTATACACTAGATCATACACATGGACTTTGAAGCACAAGTTTGAATGACTCCCATTAATAGAGCCTTACTGAGAATGCAGACCAGGGCTATTTTGCTGCATAGTAGTTAACTATATGATTATAAATAAGGGCAAGAATTTAACTATTCTCTTTTGAAGGAAAGCTTAAACTTTCAGCACACAGCCAGCACCTTTGCAAATGGAAAGAGACAAAGCTAACTGTGTCCAGCCTGAGGGAGATAAACCTACTAGGTGTAGTGATGTCTAACTGGTACAGGGTGTGCATCACAGACACACAACCTGGCACAGCAGGACATGTCCAATGCAAAGATACTTTTTTTGTGTTATGAGATAATTTTGGGATTAAAAACGAATCAGGTTTTGAAATGGATTAGGGTGAGAGACATGGTGGCCAGGTCTGTGGTTAAAAACACTTCTGGAACCTCTTCTGAAATGGACGCAAACATGAGTCTGCACCAGACCTAGCTGCAAGCTCTTCGGTGGCCTACATGTGCCAAGAATGTCCTCTAGTCCTTCCTAGTGACAACTATCCCTGAAAGGAAGAGCCAGACTGAGATTCATGGTAGGCACATAGCTAGAGAAATCTGAACTAAAAAATGGAAACATGCAGGGGCCCCAGATACCCCTCCCAAGGCAAAGGGATAGTTGATGACACAGAGACTACACATAAACCAGCTTCTACACTTCTCTCATCTTTCTGCACAGCCCAGAAGAACAGCACAGGACAAACACTGAACCTTCAAAATCCTATTCTTGGTGAAGCTTTCTACAAATTGGATCACCCACAGAAACAAGCATGGCTTGCAAACTGACTAATCTCAGCTCTGCCATCAGAAGCTGCAGACAGGACTTGCAAA
>WEIV01017102.1:51383-65358 GCA_013390005.1 Calyptomena viridis
CTTCCAGCACCTACAGCTGATGATTCTCATCATGTATTCACCTGAGATGTTTGTCTCACTAGTACCTATATGTTTGAATATAGTAAACCTCTGAGGCCCCAGTTTTATTATTAGAGTAATTTTCTGCAAAAAAATATATTCCATTTGTTTTTTTAAGAAACTTTCCAAAAAGTCACTGCCCTCTCCCCAGAAGAGCTTTACGCTGTCTGCAGAAATTACATTAATTCTATAAAGATGGAAAATCAATCGTCACTCAGAACTTCATTCCCAGACATGCTGGGTTAGCATTTTTTTCTCAGTTCTTGCTGTCTTGGTAGGTGATGCAAATAAGAACAGATCCAAATCATTCTAGCAGCTGACTATAAACAGAAAAAAAGTCTTTTGAAAGTATGTTTGTTTGAAGGATTAAAAGAGAAAGATTCTTTGAAGGGTTAGAAGACAAATAGTAGGAAATCTGAAACACTGTCATATCTCTTAAGCTGCAAGAGTCCAGGTATGGGCCAGGAACTTCTAAAACTTGAGGGACATTTTACCCAGCTAGAGGTGCGGTTAAAAAGCGCCTCAAGGACCACTCTTGAATGTATGAGTTTTGTCTGTCTTGCTCACAACCTGGAACTTGTCCAAGCACTTTCAGGAAAATACAACCAGGATCAATCTACTCCTCAGGCCCAGCTGGCACTCTTCTATCTCCTCAATGTGCCAGGTTGTAACTGCTTGAATTGCTGCTCAGTGCTGGATTGTGCTCTCACAACAGCAATAGACAGAACAGACAGAGTGAAGTTCCTTGCAAAAAATAAAATTGTACAGAAAGCCAGAGTCCCTCAGCCTCACTCTCTTCTACTGATACTTAGGCACTTGGTAAAAACCGAAAGATTTTGTGCCATAAAAAACCAATCAAACAAACAAAGCTGCTTGAAGTGCATCCCATATTTATTCCACAGCTACATCCTCAACAAATTTTTCCAAACATGGGACAGTACAAGTCACACTACAGAAGATGCAAGTTTCAGCTAGAGTGACCACAGGACATATTTTCATGGAATATCCTTCAGTAAGTTGCACAGATCTGCATGCAAGTGCAATTCCAGCTCCTGAAAAAACTTTGAATTAAGGTGATATAGTAGCACATAAGGATGCTGGCATTGCCTCTGGAATTTACACAGATATACCTTTTTTTGGATATCAAAGCACTTGTTGAAGGCTGCTCAGGGACATGTACTGAACAATCCTAAAACACAGACGAACATTGGGCTGATATTTAGCATCTGAAAAGATCACTGAGATATTGATAACTTTTCATTACTAATCTTATTATTATTTATTATTCTTTCATTTTATTTCAACTATTAAACTGTTCTTTTTTCAACTCACAGATGTTACCTTTTTCTAATTCTTCTCCCCATGTCACTGGGGCAGAGAGGGAAGTGAGTGAGCAGCTGTGTTGTATTACTTACTACGAGCTAGGACTAAACTACAACAGAAGCAAACAGCTGCAGGTTACAAAAACAGAGGTCAAAAACTATCACCTCATTATTCCTGAAAGCTCATGAACCTTCAATGGGCCAATGAAAATTAGCTCAACCTATCTAAGAACAGAGAGGATCTTCAGAACAAGTTTTTCCATGTCTTTGATGAGTTCTTCCAGCTAGCCATAGACAGCCACAAAAAAATCCTCCTCAAATCCCGTCTACACCACAAATGAGTTTGCTTCTGCTCCATCCTACACATAACAGACCAATTCAGTCTACATATGTACACACATGGCATTCTGCTCAGGCTTTTCAACAATGTAACATGTCTAGTATACCAGAAATTTAGAGCATGCAACAAAAATTAACAAAAGATTAATCATGTTGTTAATATATGGGCTCAAAATCTTCAAAGTACTGACAGATCAAAATGCCTTTTTGAAGTGATAATTGATTAGTGCACTAGCAGGAAAAGAAAATTGAGAAATTTACATATTTCAACAAATATTTGTTGGGGAATAAATATACTCCCTTTAGTATGTGTGAAAAGTTCCTATTCATGAACAGTGCTTACACTGTTCTCTTGAAGAAAGCAGCAATTTATATGTCACTTCACATCCCTAAAAGCACAATTGACTGTTACAAAGTAACACTGCTGCAAACTCTCCCTTGGCAAAAGAAAACCTGATTTGCTATCTACTGACCCAGCACACAGGATAAGAAAGTTGGAGTTGGAGACAGCTCCTGAAAGGAAAAACCTCCTGGCAGGACAAACATGTTGTGGATGGAGCCTGGAGCTTTCAAAATGAGTATCCATCCTTTCTTACCAAATCAGTCATGGAACTATTTAGTTCCCCTCCGGCATTTCAACACTATCATTCATTAAAATGGATGAAAATTAAACAACTTCTTTTTTTAAAAATTAATTTAAATAAGAATGTCTCAAGCACGCATATATATATCTACTACAGATATATATATATGTGTGTGTGCCATCAGTAAGAATGTATTTATCACTCCTAGGCTATTACTGAGAGGTTGTCACCAAGGCCAAACCAGAACCTGCAAACAGGCACAATCTAGAAAACAACACAAAAATTCATCACCTCAGTCTATAACAAGTTGAAATTTCTGATTACAGCTCAATGGCTAAAACTGGTGGAGGACACCTACTCTATAAAAGCATGGACTGAAATATATTTATCATGTATTACGGCAGCCTTTCAGTGGCATTTTCTGCTCAGGGAAGCCAAGAGAGATGTCAATTAAAGCAATTATAGAATACATACTAGGGGACATTTACTAATGGGAATAAGCTGTGATCCTGCCATTGACTTCTGTAAGTAGATGATTTTATAAACAACTTACATCCTTTCCTGGTCCATGAGGTACTGTAATTACACCAAAGCTCACTACTCCTGCAGTAGCAGGTTTTTCAAAATTAAAAATATGTGTATGCACACATATACATATAACACACATATAACTGTATGTTGTGTGTATTATTGCATACATGACTGTAGAATGTACTGTACATATAATAATTATATATTAGATCATATGTATACATTGCAGAAAGTGTAAAGGGAAAGACAGTATTGTACTTAATACTATAAGTAAAAGAAAAAATATATGTATATGATTAAAATATTAAAATATAGTAGCAAACAGAAGACTGCTAATGACAACAATTTCCTCTTTTACAAGATCTGGATTTCCTGTACCATGCTGCTTTAGAAACAACTGATTTTTTTTTTTCCTAACACTAAAGCATCATACAAGTTGAAGGGATATGCACATGCTCTAGCTGCCTGCTAACCAGGTCCAGAAGAGGAACGCCAGACTCTGTGACAAGGGTGCTCTGGCCACCAACTCAACATGATTCACTTTAAAGCTGTTCTGAAGAGAGCTCAGCTCTGTCAGCATTCACCTGTCCATGGTGCAAGCTGAGTACTTGATCCTGGGAGTAAACAGCCTTGGTTCATCTGGCATAAAAACTCAGTTCAAAGGAAAGCACAAAAATACTGGCAAAATCTTTGTTCTGCAAGATGACATTTAAAGCTATAGGCTTAATCATGAATCATTGTTTGTTTAAAAAAAACAACACTATGCTATCCAGAACACACCAAAATAGAGCTCAGCCTCCCTTACCAAACAAAATAAATGAGTGCACAAGCACAGACTTCTTCTCCCACATAGCCAGCACAGCCCTCTCTCGCCCATACCATGACAGATACCTCTGTTTTGGCAGTGCTATACTAGAACAAAAACCAACTGTACACAAGGGAACAGGAAGACAATCAGGTGAACTTGCTCTTAGTTCTTTAGAGACTTCTCTTGAACCTTTGCCTAAAAGAGAAACTGCAGCTGTTTTAAGGAGCAGCAAATCTACCTGGTTCAAGAGAATATCTTAAAGGTCTGTCTGAGGCTCAGGACTTTCTTAGGCTGTCACGCCATGAAGCCCGGGAGTAGCAGTGGAGTCTGATTCCCAGCAATGAATAGAGCTACTTGCTCCTCAAAACTCAAAAAGAGGGATAAACTACTTCAGAATATTATTACTATTGGGCATGGAATTTTTGGCAGTTACTACAAAGATGATATCTGCATTATCACCTGTCCAGAATCTCTATCATCCCCAAAAGATTATTAGCAGAGTCTGTGTTCATCTTACACTAATTATGTAATTCCTTCCTCCACTTTTAAGGAAGTAATTAGAAACTTTAATGATTATTAAATTATTATCCTAATTAATCTAACTTATTTATCTAATAAAAATAAAGAAAATAAAGAACAGTGCAACTGTGACAGCATATTGCATAGGAAAACACCAATGTGTAGTTCCTCACCTCTGAAAGACAAAACTATTCACTGATGTTGAAAACACCTTAACCACGACCTACATGCAGGATTTGAACCTAATAATGTCATTCAAAGAAAACTGCAAGGAAAGAAATAGTTACTCAAAGGCTTCCGATTTTGACTAATGCTTTGTATTGTAACAGGAATAGGGTAAGATTAAAGGGTGCCTGGCCAACAGAATTTCGTGCGTTGTGCCTATTTCTTACCATAGCTTTTACCAAGTCGTTGAACTGAAATCATAAATTTAAACCTTTACAATATCAACATGATGTTTTTAGTACCAAGTCTTAAAAATAATTGGACCATTATCATTAAAAGCTCCTTAACTGACTACAACTTGAAAGTGCTTGCAATGGTGGAGATCTGATGTACAAAATGAGCATGTTTTTAATCTCATTTTTAATGCTATGTGATCTAAACAACCAAGACATCAAAGACTGCATACTTTCTAACGGGGGGGGTTCAGTTTAATGATATCCAGTTTTCCATTGCATTTTCCTCTTTGTCCCACACCTTTCAATTTTCCCATTTATTTTAATTCCATTTAACCTACAGCAAACAGATGTGCAATCCTAAATGCCTAGGTGCACTATTCCCACAGTGGCAACCCCCAATCCAGAGCAGCCAGCACCACCTCTCTCAGAGGTCACTTTATTTCCTTTTCAAATAATCATCAGCTTTGCAGCACAGGCAAACGAGTCAACATATCCTCTAATTATCTGTATTTCAAGGATGACTTGCAGAGAAAACAAATGACAACTCGATCCACCAACTCTCTGCTGCTGGTTTTGTCCTGATTTCCACTGCTTAACAGAGCTGTCACTGACCATCTGACAGCACACCTGACTATCACTCTGCTGCATACTAATGTATATCCTTTAAACAGCAAGGTGGTTTATAGATGATTCACTTCTATCGTGCACCACACGACAGCAGCTTCCCAGTGCCACAGAGCACCACCGGCTGGATCTGCTTCCCAAGACACCCCAACACTCATTCCTTCAGCTCCAGCCATATGTGGAAATACCCTCTGCAGTCACATTAGATCATCTCTTGGTTTCTCCACTGCCAGTTGTTTCATGCTACACGAGCTGCTGAGACTGAGGTTTACCCTGTTTTGCTTGCTGGGACACCTGGAAGCCAGAAGAGGAGGTAGCAGCAATCCACATGTGAAGAGCAGAAGGGAAAGGGGTTCCCTCCCCTTTGTGGGCTAGCAGGAGCTTGAAAAGAGCAAGAATAAAGCCAAAGATAGGAAAAGCAGAGAGAGGTCTGAACATCTTGGAGAAGACTGGGCAGCACCGCAGGTAATCTGAAGCCTTGCTCGAAGGAATGGTGGAAGGACCTCTCCCCAGTTAAACCTTTCCACGCCATCCACATCTCGGCTTCAGAGACACAGAGATGCTGTGGACAATTTTGTATGGTCAGACACACTCCAAATAACACAGACAGAACTCCAAAACACACAGGTCAACAGCTCAGTAGACAGTTAAACTCACAGGCTGCAGAACGGAAAAAGGGATCTTCTGAATAGCTGAACACCTTGAATGCCTTCAGCACTGAGAAGTACTGGGTTACAGAGCACCTCCACACACCACGATGGTGTGTGCACAAACTCACCCTCTTCCTTCTCCCATTCTTCTTATGCTTGTGCAATTATTTATTTAAGATGTGAGTTTTTCAGAGCAGGGACCATCTGCTTTCTCACCTCACAGCTGCTCTTTCGTCAACAAAAAAACACAAAATAACCCAACTCTGCCTTTACTGTTAAGCAAAGTAATATAGTTACATGGGTCACTTAATTTTTTTTTTCTGTTGTGAAATTCAACTGTTGATGTTTATTACAAGTAGCAACAAAAGACCTTGTCCTAGATCAGGATCCTGCTGAAGTGCTGTTGTCTTGTTTTGGTGTTTTATTCTTTGGTTTTTGTGTTTTGTTCATTTGTTTCCTTTTTCTCCAGAGATAAGGTTGAAAAACAGTGTATCCTAACTTCAATCTGTTAGGACTGCATGACCACAAGCCATGCACCACAGCCAAATCAGACTGGGTAAGTCAAAGAGCTCTCTCATTGTACCTACATGTCTCTATCCAGGACAAAGAATTCCTTCCTTGTAGTTGTGCTAAATAAAATCTGTAAAATTCTTGCAATGGCCATCTGAATTCTCCTGTTCTGCACAAGTGCATGTAGCAGAAGCCCACAGGAAACATTTATAAGAGTACACACAAATGAACACCTGCACTGTCTATTTTGAAAACACTATAAATAGGCAATGACCCAAATGTAAGCTGACTACGGTCCAAACCAGTAAGTCTGAAGGTTGGCAATTAAAATTATACCAACCCGAGAAAACAACCTGAGAGACACTTCACCTTCATTCAGATGTAAATCCTTATTTAAGAATGCATCTTACACCTTTTTTTTCACCTCAAATGAACTGGGCAATATGGCAGTACTGATGGCACTAATAAATGCCTGTACACATATTCTTAGTAAGTAGATTGAACATGGAAGTGCAAAGTTCCCCATTTGCTTAAACATTTACACCTTCTTTGTGGTTTAATGAAAGCAATTAAAGAAACTGAAGTCAGGGTTAAACAAGCATGCTTATTAAACTGGAACAAGCATGTTTATGAATAATAATTAATTACTTTTAAAGGTGTTCTGAAAGTTCCATGCTTCCTTCACTGGCCAAACTTCCAGATTAATAATTAACACTATTTTCTATTTTTTCAACACTTTCAAACTTCACTTTGGCACAGGATTGTCAACATAATGTACTGAATTGTTCAATTCACAAATAATAATAATGATCAGACTTTTTGCCCTCCATACTTGATACATATATTTCAGTGCTAGCCAAGTCCCCTATGTTTTGTGGCTATAAAAGATGATGTGTCAGTGTGAGAAAATCACCCAGTGTACAGGATAGGCAATTGATAGTTTAGGAACTGATAGTTTAGGAACTGATAGTTTGGGGACTATCAGTGGCAGTAAGTGGCAGTAAGGACTGTATTAATGAAAACAATAACAAACACCTTATGAGAAATGTGCATTTACACCGTATACTTGTTAAAACAGGGATTTAATTTTTATTCATCCCTCATATATTACTAATTAATTTAGTTCTGGCTCATGGATTCAGAATCTTTAGTGCTATTGCCAACATAAGCCAATTGCAAAAATAGTGAAAGCTGCCCCAAGACTACAAGTTTCCCTAAGCAAGAGACTTTTTTTGATCATGTGGTTTGAGGAAGGAGGCATTGAGACACTGAGGTACATTGCTTGATCTGGTCAAGAAATGTATTGAAATCCTTTTTGAGTTACTTATGGAAGCAAACATAAAACCACGCAAAGGCAGCTGAGAAGGAGTCATTGTATGCATGCAACAAATTCGTTATCACTGCCAAAATAGTCATATGAGCTACAGGTGTCACCAGACATCAAAAATGCTTGTTTCAGAACTTCCTGTTTGAAATGGATGGCATGTCGTTAAAATGAAAGAGGAAGAAAAAGCAAATAATTCCCCCAAACTTCAAATATTTTTTCCAGCCGACACCAGCTTTGATGTATGGACTCATACAGGATGAGATGCTTTTGAGTCCCAATTCCCCGAGTTGCTCATGCTCAGGATGCTTGCCCTAGACACTGAAAACCTGGGAGTGCCTAAAGTACATACCACAGAGCTGGCGTATGAAGTTGACCTTAGAACAAAGGACTCTCTTACAAAAACCCAAAACAATTTCCTTGTGATTTTTGTGCTTGCAAAAGATAAAATGGTATCTTTACAACCTGCAGCAGTGAAACCTTTTGCCAACAACAAAAAGCATCATGTCTGTTCACCCAGAAAAAACAACTCAGAAGTAAAACCATTCAATCTTTTCTTAGGTTCCTCTGTTGTTCACAATTACTTCCAAGGTCATGAAAAATCTATTATGACTAAAGGCAATAACTAATTAAAAAAAACCAAATCAACAACAAAAAACCCCTATGAATTTTCGGTGCCTTTACTGACTTCACATCTCTACTACCACATTCTCCTTTTTTTTTAGTAAACATTTAGCTGTGCCAAGCTCCCCCTTTGCTTCATGCCTAAAAAAATATTAAAAATAAAACTAAAAAACAATTTTAAAAATCTCCTGCCAAATCAACAGAACTGTGTTTTGATGAAAGCCACACTGTCAGATGCACATAAAATCTCAATAAGCTCATCAGTAAAATGGCTGCTTAGCTCCTGTCGTAGGAGGAAAGTTTTAAGATGCTGATAGATTACTTTGCTGAGGATGATTAAAATAATGAAATAAATCTGGTGCTTGCAGGAGTGCAGGACAGGCTCAGGGAAGGCAGAGATGCATACACCACACAGTTTGCTCCCAATTTCCTTGCAGGGTTATAGCCAGTCAAGCCGGGGCAGGCAGGGTCTGTGCAGAATATATGGCCACTAAGGCTCTGCTTTCCATGTCTCACACTGCCTAATTCTTCACTTGGCAAACATTTGGACTTGTCCCTGTGGCTGAGTATATTTTTCTCCCCCAAACAGATAACAACATACATCAGACTGCAGTAAGAGTGCATCTTGTCACTATGGGTAGACAATCTTCTTAAGTGTGTGCCTTTTAATTATCCCTCTCCCATCTTTCTTGTTCTCTCTCGTTTTTCCTCATTCCCATACCATCCATCTCCTTTACTTAAATCACTTAAGCGGTATTTGAATTAAGACATTGGCACAATTAAAGACCAGCTTAGATGATCAAGATATATCCACACCAGACCAGTGTACCAAATCAAACTTATCAAGAAAGAAAACAACATTACTTTGTTCCATATTGCTAAGGTATCCCAGATTTTTTCTGATCATTCTTCCAAATAGATGAATGGTAAAACTTTTCATTGAAACTTTTCACATTTCAATGTTTATATCAGAAAAAGTGCCCACAATTTTCATTGCACCCAGAAGAGATGGGTTTATTCTCTCTACAAGTCTGAATGTTTATGAGGACATAACAAGCATACGGTTATTTTATTCATTTATGAAATTGTTCTAGACAGAGGTGGGGAAAACAAAACAAAGACAAGTTTTCCTTTGAGATTTCCCTCAAAGTCTCCACATATCAGCACATTCCTGGGATACAATAATATTTTTTTTCCTTTTATCATTCTAGTGCATGTAATCTTTATCACAGTTTGGCATGGCTTTGTTCTGTGCCTCCACGAATAGGTATATTTCATACCAGTGGGAAAATGGCCAGTGATAGAAGTCAAGCTGCAAAGCTGATAGCTACAGACCTATTTCAATCCCACCAGCAGTCTCAAAGCTCAGAGAGAAAATACATAGACTGCACACCTGTTTCTGGTTAAACAAAGAAAATTGGATTTTTATCAGTTTCACTGCCACCTTTTACATAGCACTGTTTTATTAAGAGCCTCTAATGAAAGACCTTAGCAACAGACAATGAACATACAGTTTTGACTGAATTCATAGATTTATCTAAAACATTCTCCAGCCAGAATTATATGACATTCTTTTCAGAGCTGAAATAGGATTACAAAGCATGGAAATGGATGTCTTAAAATATCTATCTATATTATTGCATATGACTGAGCAGCTTCATTAATAAATATGTCTCTACAGATTTCATTTTTGCACATAGTCCTGGTGAAGTTTTAAATATACTGACAGTCAGCAATCCTTATTAATTTTGGCTGGCATTTTGAATGGATGACCTAGGAAAGAATGGAGGGTTTTAGTAGTTCGTATGCTAAGACAATACCCAAGACTTAACATGTAATTTCCCTTTTTGTCTATGTCTTGTGGACATGACCAACATGCTTGGTACTTGATAAACTAGCATTCTTCTTCAACTCTAGTTCCATGTGTATTGCCAAACTGCACTGGACATGGTTGGGCTGACTACATATTGTGCTTGTGGAGGTCCATATAAAGACTTAAAATAGAGAATGTTAGCTGTAGAATATTGCAGCTTGAAGATGTGGAGGTCTTCCTGAAAAGCCCACCTAATTTTTCAGTAGTATGACAATAATGAAATAAACTTCTGAAAAACTAAAATTAAGTTCTGAACCAACACACAGCTTTTAACTGTCCCCTGAGATCATTAAAGGAATGTATTTAAAAAAAAGGGGGGATGAAAATTAGAGTCCCAATAGCAAGCAGGAGAGGAAGAAGCTCTCTCCATAAAACCGGATATGCAAACTCTTTCCCAGAGTCACTTCCAAGGCTACCCCAAGCCCAGCCGCTACCAGCGATATCTTTCTGTTCAGCTGAGGAGTCAGAGCTGAATAATAACATGCTAACCACATCTCTTCTTTGTGCACACAAACTGCAGGAAACTTGGATGCCTCAAGCACACTTGCCAGATGGGATAATTAGGCTCAGACAGATCACTGACCTTCCTAATAAAAATAACCCAGAAATAGAGGTTGACTGAATAAATTTGTGTCAGGTTATCAAAGTCTTAACCCACGGAAACCCATCTATACTGAGTCACTGAGCAGCTTCATATTCCTGTGGGTGCATCTTGTGAGGGCAGAAATCGTGGTGTTTGGGGTATTCTTAAGTATTTCTTGAACTACCTTTATAGAAAACAGGCACTGAAATTTCACTGCCGGGAACTACTCAGTTGTCTTTCTATGAAAATGATGAAAGCACATATATATGCATTTATGCTAAGCTATTCTCTCTTTAATTATCACTGAGGCTGGTTTGTCACACTAAAACAATTTTGGAGAAGTCAAGGCTTTGAAACAGCACAAAACGCAAATGCCATTTCCCCTTCCATAAATGGAAGGCATGACACTCATTTAAATAACACCATTTTAGCTGGAATTAGAAACGTAAATACAATCAAAAAATCAAATGTTTGAAAATAAATTAATTATTTTAGCGTTCCAAAGGCTGTATGAGACACCACACTCTCTCTGAAATCAGGGAGGTTTCCATCCCTTCCCCATCGAGTCTATTTTTCCTTCCTTGATGTGTACCACAATGTTCAAACCCATACTGATAGATAATCCCATTCACATGAGGCTACTCTGTTATTTTCCAGGCATTGTCATGTCATATAATTCTCTTCCATGTCCTAAACCAGAAAGGATTAGACACAGTGCCAATTACTGCTAAGCACAATCTGCCACAAACAAAGCAGACACTACAACCCCAAAGACAAGCAATTTTGCAAGTTCACAGGCAGAAGATAACTGCCAGCTCCTCAAGAGTCCCATCACTCCCATGGAGATTAGGGCTGGCTCAGTGAACTGCAGCAACTGGCAGCATCTTTTCTTGTATGCCAGAGCCCTGACATTCTTATGAAGCCAAAAATTTAGTTTGTCCAGAAGCTTTCTATAAGCACAGTCTATGAACATGTTACATACCCCAACACAGACAGGCACCTCCAATTGGCCATGTACTGGACGCTTGTGCACAAATGGATTCAACTTTCTATTTGAGACTTAGATCTATATATGCTACTTCCACAAAGAAAAATTAGGTATCAATGACTAGTCCTTATTTTAATAAAATATATATATTTCAAAAATCAAAGCAGCTATTCTAATTCAACTCAGAGCAAGATCTGTCTTTTACAAATAGTGCTTCTTTGGGTGGAATATTCAAAAGTGATTGAAGGGACCCATGCCAAAGTTAGAGGCAGGGCTTTGGTGAGCAAATTTTATGTCTCTTGATTCCACACAAGATGCACATGGACACCACTTCCTATATGTCCAACTGCTGATGTGCAAAAAAATCCGTGAATCACAACAGAATTGTAACAATATCTGTGTATCTAAATTCTGAGCCAAACACCTTGCCTGAAAATTATGTTAACAGCTATTCAATATGAACTTGCTAATGAACAAATTTGAAAAGGAACACAGATTTTTAATTATAGAGTGGGAAAGTAAGCAGGGATGGGAAAACAGAAGATAATAGATCAAATCATCTTGTCATTTATCTGGAGGTAAATCAGCAGTCACTTCATCAAAACAAGAGGTAACAAGGATGTATGAAGTGACCCGACTATTTAAGCTCCATATTTTACTCATTTTGTGCAAGTCTCACCTGTGTCACAGCTCAAATTTACAGACAACCCATTACATAGTAAGTAGAGATCTGACCTTAAAATTACTTTAACGCTGACCTCTAGTGACAACTGATGTGAATTTACCTTTTTATGGGCCTGACCATTTGGGAATGCATCTTCAGACTTCTTTGTAATTACAGAGCTTCATCTCCGATCCACAGCTACCCTCACTGCAAGGAGCATGCAGTCAAGAAGGAACCACCAACTCACAGATATTAGTTACAGTAACAGGTGAATTACTGGTGATTCACAACAGTCTAGAAATTTTATGATTAAATCCAAACCTTTGTTTTCACTTACTAAAAAGAGGAAACAGCAACAAAAAAGAAATACGATCACCAGATTTCAAGACTTGTAACTGTAACAAATACAGTACAGTATAAGCTAGGCACAACTAATGACAAGACAACTGCCCACATCTTCAGGCAGTGAACCAAAATGTCATCTTTCATCTCAAGGACGGTAATACCAAAGTAACCTATTCTCCTCTAATGCTCTGTAGCAAAAGCAGCCCCGCAGCTTGAACAGTAGTCCAGCTTTCTCTGCAGAACAAGGGTGTGATGGTCGGTCTATGGGCCCATGGAAGCAGGGATTTCACCCACGCACGAATGGCAATATAGTCCAGATGGAAGGGTAAGAACGTTAAAGCAAGTTGCCAACCATTTGGTCTCAAGAAAGCAATGAAGAAATTACAACTGCCACTCCAGTGGCAGCCCAGCTTATTGTCTTTGCATGCAGGATCACAGACTAGTTTGGACTGGAAGGGACCTTTAAAGCTTATCTAGACCAACTCCCCTGCCATGGACAGGTGTCACGGGTAGGCATGCAATTCTGCATGCCTGGAGAGAGAAAGACAGCTGAGATGAGCAGAGAGCAAATGCTCTACCTTTAGCCAATGGTGAAGTAGCTAGATAACTCTCTACCAATTATGTTAGAATATGCAAACCTTCTGATGTCTATAAATGTCTATTCTGTAAACAATAAATTGTTACATATTCGGCACCCCTGAACACGCAGAACACGCGTGATTAATGTCGCACTGGCCGTCCCAACTGCGACATTATGGTGACCCCTGACGTGATGGGGGGTGGCTGTGGCATTACGGTGACCCCCCCTACATGATAAGGGGTAACTGCGACATTTTGGTGAGCCCGACATGAAGGACCACCGTGAACAAGGCTGCAGATTTGCAGAGGGGACGGAGACTGGTGAAGCTGTGTTTGGCCTTGAGCCAGAAGTTATTGACACCTGTGAACAGGTGAGCCACCGGGAACAAAAATAAAATAGGAAGAAAAATGACCAGGCAGTCCAGGCAGTCTGAGTGCAGCAGAAAGCCGACAGCTCGCCTGTCAGCTCAGCTACAGAGCCAGAGCCAGGAAGCAGGAGGGAAGGGTTGCCTATGGGCCCCCCCTCCTCACAGCTTTCCAGGAGCTGCTGCTGGACGGGTTTGCAAGCAGTGCCAGCCGAAATTGCAAAGACTTCCCCCCTGAACGAGCAGGGGTGGTGCCTTCTATACTGCCGAAGCCGTATATGTAACCAGATAGGAACAGAACAA
>WEIV01017102.1:66790-84310 GCA_013390005.1 Calyptomena viridis
ATCACCTGGCTTAGTGTCTGTACTCGTTAGAGCTGTAATCTATAGACACAAGAAACTTGCATATGTTTTAGCCATAAAAATCATATTAATCAAGCAATTTGCATCTGCTCATGATGCTGCCTTCATCTGAGGTCAAAAATTGACAGACTTTGAAGGATATCTCCCCAGTTACAAGAACTGGTAATATCGTTGGTTGTAGTTGTTCTACTTCTACTGCCAAGTGTGCTTGTTTTTTCTGCAAAAGGGCCCTGCAGAGGAATTAAGCTGGCAGTTTTTGTAGCATTAATACAAAAACAGGGGGAGATGTCACGGGTAGGCGTGCAATTCTGCATGCCTGGAGAGAGAAGGGGCAGCTGAGATGAGCAGAGAGCAAGTGCTGTACCTTTAGCCAATGGTGAAGTAGCTAGATAACTCTCTACCAATTATGTTAGAATATGCAAACCTTCTGATGTCTATAAATGTCTATTCTGTAAACAATAAATTGTTACATTTCGGCACCCCAGAACACGCAGCACACGCGTGATTAATGTCGCACTGGCCGTCCCAACCGCGACATCTTTTTTTTTATTTTTCCCTTTCACCTTCCTTCAAGGAAATATTTCTTTCCTCGAACCTGGTGGGAGAGGGTAATTGCAGCCTGTTTTTATCAGAGAATATTTGTCCTCTGAATATATTTGTTCCAAACCAGGACACCTTGTTAACAGCACTACAGACTACAATCCTTAAAAAGAAAATCTCATTTTGCTGGATCAGCGACTGCTGTTCTGAGAGCTTATTCAGATCCTTTTGACCTGTGACCCCTGCTAGGACTGGAACACCCACTACAGTAGAAAGAAGAAAAAAAAAAACTACGACAAAAAAAAAAAAGAGAGATAAATGTATGTTCTTTAGCTGGCCATGTATTTATATTCTAATCACAGCAGCAAAGCAGCAATAAGTACAATTTCTAAAAAATCCACTTGGGTAGTAGAAAAAACCCCAACTTTAGAGCGGGTTTTGATGGCATGTACAGCCCATAGGTATTTTCAAGTTCTTCATAAGACCTGAGAATCATTGCAATAGTGAATGTTACATCCTGAATATATGGAAATTAAAACCAATTTGAAAACAAAAACAAAACCAAACAAACATAAAGGGGGAAAAAATGAGTTACCATAATACAGACCTGTGAATATGCTGTGCATCTCCTTTGGTTCCTCTTCATAAGCAGAAGCCTTGCTAAGCAAAAGATTGCAAGTTCTTCAATGCATAAATGTTGCCTGGGTATTGATTTAATTGTATAGCTAAAATATTGTTGGATCAATGTCTAAGAAGTATAGATATTCAAGAGCTCAGTGGCAAGTCTTGCATGCTTATAAAATTCAGTCCCACATTTTGCAATTTCATTACATTTTAGTATATGAAAATAGGATTGTTTATTTGTCAAAGTTTGCAAAAAAATAAACTGCATTTACTTTCAGTTTTCTTTACAAGTGAACCAACAAAGATAATTATAACTTACATAATTTTTATAACAATGAGAAAAAGGATTACCATTTTTATGTTAATTTGGTGGTTTGCAAGTACTTGGCAATAAATTTTGATTTCCTTCTTAGTTTTTCTTTTACAGCAGGAACAAATAAAGCTTTTTCACATACTATAGCAGGCTTGTCCTTCACAACAGATCCACTTTGCAATTCACAGAAAAGTGAATTTTATATCCATCAATGCATAACTAAGCAAAACTTAACTGAAGTGCATTCAGCTCATTCAGTTCCCAAAGAACAGTGACATAAATAATTAACTTCCACAGACACATGGAATGCTGTAATTCATTCTGAGGCAAAAGACCTATAATGAACAATTGTGACCATGACTTCCTCTGTACAAAGGCCTTCTTCTCTGAAACAAAGATAGATGTTTCATACTTTGCCAAGACTTTTCTTGATGAAATATCCCACTAACTTCTGTGGCCTCTGCTGATACTCCATAAGGACATCATGTGGGCTGCTGATCTGATCCCCTTCTAACCGATTCAGAAGAGTGACACACACTACAGCAGCTAGAAATTAAAAGACAGCATTAGTTAGGAATGACATTCTGGCACTTGTACAGTCTAAAAGCGCAAACATTTGAATGAACTGCTGGAAGATCAGAAATACAAGAGAAAACAAATGCCAAAAGAGGACGTGCATACCATAAGATGGTATGGAACTAGCATGCTGTGGATGATGGAAATTAGAAATAGTTTAAGAGAACTGATTGCTACGTTAATAAAGCCAGAGCCCTCAGGCAGCTGCAGATACTTATCATTATATCATGATTCTTATGCTTTTCTGGATAGAAAGTACATTTCACAAGTACGCAGGATCTGACTGATAGGAAGTGACTAGACACACTGTTCTAGTAGATGTAGTTACAGTCATCCACTATCTACCTTAATCTCAGCACAAACGCTGTGCTGTAGGTGCCATCCGTCAGGACATAGCAGATAAGCCATCTCCACATTTGTGGACAGGGACAACTGCAAGGACATGAGGACCCCATGGATTTCAGGCTCATCTGCTGCCTTTCGGTAATCAGAGCCCAAAAGGCGAAATCCCTCCTCTCAATTAATTTGAGCTCTATCACTCTGCTCTTTCTGGTATTTCTGCCAGTGGCAGTTTCTAGAGCACAATCAGTAAATACACATTGCAGAACTACAAAGCAGAGATAGCAAAAAGGACCAGGCTCCCTAATGGCCCAGGGGTAGCACTTGGTTGGGTTTTTAATCACTCAAAGTAATAAAAACTATGGATGTTTGATATAACTGTTGGCCTTTTTGCTTATATTTCTTCACTTCATCCTCCTTGAATCTAAGGTTCAAGAAATATCAGTGTTTTAAATTACCAAATTCCTTGCTAAGAAAAGTGAGAAAGTAAGAAGAAAGACACTGTATTAAATTATTTGTAATTGCTTTTTCCCCCCGATCTTTACTCAAAATTAATTAGCTTGCGTAAAAAATCTGAAAACTCGTTTTGTGATTTTGAATGGTTTATCCATGATGCCACTAAAAGTCCTCAACTGTTTAAAAATCAAAGTCTTTAGTCTACATAAAATATTTGCATTTTCAATTTTATATGAAAGTATAGAATGTATGAGAGAATCACCTGATTGCTTAAACTAACCAGTTGCTCTCTGTAAACTTCAAAAACTAACTCGAGAAAACAAATAAATAATATGAGTAATTAGGTACTTTAATGGTTTACATGGTTGCCATGGGCTGGAATAACATATGGTAAAAGTAAACCGTGTAAAAACTATGTGAGGAATTTTGGTAAGTTGTGACACATCTGTCACAAATCAGACAATCATAGCAACAAAATTATAAGCAGAACAAGGGGTTTTTTATATCCAGAAGATATGTTAACACTGCATTTGCAGCTTTTAACCGCAAATCCCTTGCAATGCAGAAAACTTCCTGTAGCTTGAGTAAAGTGAAAAAGTTAGTTTACCTTTGACACCACTGAGATTACACATTGCAGCAAATACAGAAGACTCCATCTCGATGTTTCTGACACCAGAATCATAAGCTTTCTTCAAATATTGTAGTTTTTCTTCTTCATCATATAAGCAGATTGCACCATCCAACCTGCCTTGTCCTAGAAAGCAATTTTGTGGAAAATTTCAGAGTGATAAGTCACAGAGTAAATTCAGTTTCAAAAACACTCAGCTGTTGCAGTTTCCCCTATATAGTGTTCAGCTTTTACTATTACTCTTTATTTTTGTGCACAAAACATATAGGAAAAAGTGATTCTTAGCTGTTGCTAGAGCTTCTACATATTACTTGTATTTTTTATAATGTGAATCATGGCAATTTAATTGGTCTTCTTTAGTGTAAATTCTCAAATTCATAAACAGGAAAATGTACATACTATATTCCCACATGTGCAGCAAGCATCAAAATTCAGCAACAAACTTTATGTTGTAAGGAAGTGCTGCACTTTTAACGTGTTTAATCATTGCCTAGAAAAACTTTCATGTTTGAAAATCTTTTCCTGTTTCTACCTTGAAAGGATGAACATTTTATTACTTACAGACTCTATAAGGTAAGAGATGAAGAGTCTCTTAAGCTAACTAGCTAATATAATTTTTTGAGAAAATTTTTATTCATATTAGTCAAGAGTAACACCTACAGATAAAATAAGCAGGTTATGTAAAGCTAAATTCCACTGTATTTTACTCAGCATCTTCTTGGTTTTGCGAAATGTACTGCTAAATTAATGTCCTTGATCCAGTTCTCGGTTTTTGCTGTATGAGTTGAAAACATCCCTGATGCTTTTTTTAGTGTTGTTTGGACCTATGGTTGGTGCCTGAGAAGACAGACAAACTGACATTGTGTGCTTCTGTCAAAGCTGGAGCACTATGATGAAGACCATGTGTTCCTCACTGCATTGCACCCTTTACCACCTACAAAGTAACAACCAGAGAAAGTGGGATCAGGTGCCACTTACACTCTGTTCTTGCAAGGTTTGAAAGATGTTTCTGAATAAACAACTAGACTTTGGAGATCATAAAAACACCTGAACATCTGTATGTTTGTTCAAAGTAAGCCTTGGAGGTTTGTGCCTCCTGTGTAGCAGCAGTGATACAACTCAGCAAAATATTGTCTTCAGTCGTTTGATTGATGCTTTGTTCAAAATGAAAGAAGTTCCAAAAATTCTTTTAGAAAACATTTACTTTAGGTACTCAACCAGTGCAAAGAAATCTAACCCCAAACCAGTCACAAGTAATTCTCCTTCCTCTAATCTTCTAGGATGCCTCAGAAAATCACAGTTTTCTGACAACTATACCTGACAAGAACATGAGAAGTGTATAGAAGACTATGTGTTTCAGAGAGTCTATTAAAGCTGGTAGGAAATCTCCACAAAATTAAAAGTTTAATAGAACAAACTGATAAGTACAATGCTTGATTTTACATAGATGAAAAATAGGTTAATTATGATTGGCAAGACAACCCAGAGTAGGGAATGTATTCTGTTCAGTAAACTGGAAGCTTAGTATGAATATATTATCCAATATTTATTTTTTGCTGTTTACCAATACTCTTCTGGTAGTCTATTGCCAGCCTTACCTTCATAGAAATCCAAAGTGCACATGGTATTTCCAACAACTGTGGGGAACTGAGCGATTTCTTTACTGCACTGCATCAGTTCCTTAGACAGCTGTTCATCCAGGTTAGTACTGCGAATTACTGTCTTCCCTAGAACAACCTGTTCCAACTGGGGTTTGAAGGTGGCATCTACAGACTGCCTAGTTATAACCACTGAGCCTGGCTCTAGACCTGCAGTAAAAAGAAATAAACATAACTTCACAATGGAATTAATGCTTTGTTTCCACACATGTAAAACATACACCTTGACCCAATCCTGCTTCTTTTAAAGGTGATAATTTTGCCCCTGAATTCACCTGGAGAATTTTTTGTTGCTTCAGTTTACCATTACAAATAATTTCCAAAAGAACAGAATTTTTCCTTTCTCACTACAGATTCTTTCTTGTGTCATATTTTACACAGAGGATAGGAAGGTCTTTCTCCTCGCAATGTCATATCTTTAAAGTGCATTTTCTCTACCCAAAGGCAGATGCTGCCTTTACTTTTAAAATTACAGATGAAATGTGATTCATCTTCTGTGCAAAACTGTTGTGACCATCAATCAGTTCCATGCAGAGAGATGCTTTACTTTCCTACAAAGATACTTTGGTTTGCAGGAAACAGAAAGAAATCAAAGGGGAAATACCTATTCCACCAGAGGTGCCAATCCGAATGATGGTTATGTTGGAACACTTGGCATGATACAACAGTTTGATCAGCTCATGCAACATGATTGAAATAGAAGGAATGCCCATACCATGCTGAAAAGAAAGCAGAAATTCATATTCCACATTCACATAGACAATACAAAATATATATGGAATAAGGAGTTGGATATTATCTCCTTCCCGGTATTTTCTTCCCAAATGCCACCCAACTCACTCCCACAAAACTCCTGATTTCTGGACTTACTGAAAAGTACTGAAAGGGCCTACAGGTAGACTCCCACTGGCTTTGCTAGACTGTGGATGAAATATGATATTTCTAAAAATCACAAATTATAAAACATTTACATTTTCAAAAGTATGATCAGTGTCTTTTCCCAATAGTTGATTAATGCACTTCATCACAGAAAGTTTCCTAAACACATGAAAAACCCCACTCTGATTTTTCACCAACCTGAAGTGCTAGTGAATAGTTAAGCTAAATTTTTTCAAAACACAGACATTGTGGTTTACTCTCAATGTTAAACAAATAAAAGTCCACCTGGATTTGCACAGTATTATTATAATTACAGCTCAAAAAAGGGTGCAGAATAATACTACAGTTTTGCAATTGCATTTGAAGTATGTCATTGTATATACAAATTAAAGGTATGAAGTTTTAAAATCCATGCATGAGTTGGCAGAACCAGTCCCGTGGAATGCTGCTTTTAAGCTATAGGAGCATATACAACAGTGCCATTGTGGATACATAGCTCTGGATGCAATATAGCCATTTTTTCCAATACCCCACATACATCAAGTAACATTTTCCCCCCATTATTTTGGGTACAGAACAGGGTCGAGGCAAAAGTAAGTCTACTCAAAAAATTGATAAGGCCATTCCTACAACACCTCAGTGGTACACTGAGGAAAAAGGATGCAATAAGGAATGAAGTTCTTGGAGATTTTCCCTCCCACAAGAAAGGGTTAAAAAGGAATTCTTAATTAGCTGGCTGCACTGTTTTGAGCATGGCTGATACAAACTTAACAGCCTGACTCTGTCTATGAAGTGTTTAAAAGAAACGTGCATTCATATTTTCTACTTTGAACAGCATTGCTGAACTGTGTCTCGTATTGGATTATGTGAGGTACTTACACTGACAGATAAGACAGGTCCCACTTTGTACATTGCGTAACGGTCAGTGCCCGCGCAGATGTTGGGATAGTCACAACCAGAGCTCCCAAGCCCCAGCTCCTCTGCTATGTAGGCAATAAAAGCTTTCATCCGTGAAGGACTTCCTCCAACACACACAAACTGGTGCAGACAGTATTCAACAAAACAAAATCAATTGCACAATTCCATATGTCAAAGAACACACAAAGAACAACACAAATATACACACACACTTTCAGTTAACACCATTCCCAGATGTGGTTCTTCCTGTAAACATTCTGCCTATATAGCACTCCAATGCCTTCACCCTGTTTAAGCTATTAAAAGACAGACATTGACATGAAGATCCAATAAACAAGAGTTATCCCCAACTTTTTTGGATATTGAAAGTGACAAGAACCCATAATATCTTTTCCCTTTTGCATTCACTCCTTAGTCAGTGGTACGCTGACATATTTAGTCTTATTTTGAAGACAACTACTCTCTCACTTTCTGCAGAAAAGCTCAGGCTTGCTGAACAAAGCAAAGCATCTTACCTTTATGTCCCCAAACAATGCCGGAAAATCATGGGTGCCAGTCCCAAGAGCAAAATGGTACAGGATGTCTTCTTTCATTTTCTCCAGGTGAGGGTTGCAGAGATGGATAAAATTCTCTCTGCCAAGACAGCAGCATTGCGAAACATATAGAGTATATACAAACTCCTACATTGAACAGATGCCAATTCTCCAAAGTCAAGAAGTCTAAGTTGGAAAATGCCACATGTATGTACGCCTGCACTACCTTATTTTGGTGCCTCGTGCATTGTATTAAGGAAATTCTAAATTTCATAACTGCCTTACATCTTGTAACAAAGCACATAGGACATTTAACATTCCATTCATGCCACAGGATGAAATTACTGAAGAAAAGCACAAATGTTAGGATGCATTTGCAACTGTGCAATCTTTATCTTAAACAATATTAAAGCTGTGAATGAGTGTGTGGGTCTCTGTGGTGAACAGAACAAGGAGAGCAGGACAAGGGAATATTCAAAAAACCACTTTACTACACAGGAAATCTATAGCAATGCTGAAAAGCAAACTTGACCTGTGTGTTGACTGAAACTTCTACCGCCACCACCAGCTACTTAAGAAGGGCAGGATGATTTGGGCTTTATAGACAGGCACAAAGTGGATTTCTGTCAATTTATCTCACTGTGTCATACAGGAGGAAAAGACACGACAGTATGAGACTGGTAACAAGGGTACAGAGATTCTAAAATAGGAAAGAGCACAATGGAAATCTAAAGCAAAAAGAAAACCATAGAATAGAAAAAAAAACTTCAACAAAAAAGGAAAAGAGAGGAAGAGATAAAAAGAATTCACTTCTTCTTTTCTTCTCGTAAGGAAGTGATATAGTTTAAAAGAAAAATAAAAATTCATCCATCTGAAGAGCCAGAAAACAACAGGGCAAGGAGGGAAACTTGAACTACACGGCATGTGGGATCACCTTCATGGTAAACTCAATAGTGGACTAGCTAAACAAGCTGAATGATTCATAAACTGTCTGCCTCCCGCATTTGATGTTTTAAGTTCAATTGAAACAGGTAGGAAAGACTAGTCAATAATCACAAGCTTAAGCAGAATACTGGTCAATACTTCAAAGTAATTTCTGAGGGATGGAATTATGCAGCAAATAGCTTCCAGACAACCAGAAGATGACTTAATAGTTTAATGGAGGCTCATTGCAGGCATAGCATGGCTCAGCAAATTCAAACTGCTTTGTCAGGGGAGACAAACAAAAGAGTTTGCCTGGAGTTTATGCAAGAAATCATTAAGACTTTGTAAGAACAACTCTGAAGCCTAAACAGAAGCAATTAGTGCTATTTCAGACGATTTAGGTTATCTTGTCTGCCTTCTAATACTTCTCCAGAAAGGCAGTGCTTTCCTGTGGGTCCTATGTTTTGTCTGCCAGTCCTGCACAGGATTATGGATTACAGTGGCCAAGACACCCGTGCTGAGGTCACTGAACTGTTCCTCGGAAAGCATATAGTTACAACCCAAACATTCTGAGGATAGCAATTGCTTCCATTCTCGCCATTTTCTCTCCAATATCAGTAACTATCCAGTAACAGCTGCACAACCAAGGAAAGAGGTGTCATCCCAACGCACCCTATCTCTCCCTGTCCACAACTGAAGGAGCTGCCCATCCAGGCAGTTGGTCCATTTTCAGTAGGAATTCTCTTTCATTTCCCATGGGCCCCATTTGCGTCTCTTCATACAAATTCCATCTGAGGCAGAACCAAAGGCTTTTTTCTTCCTTCCAAGAGACCTGTTTGACTCCAGAAGAACTAAAGAACAGGTTTATGGCTAGTCAGGAGTTTGCCAGCTCATGTGTGCAGAATTCCCAAGCTGCCTCCCCTGAACTATTCCTGCTCAGTTTTTTGGGACTACCTATCCTTATTTACTGGGTCACTCGCTAATGCAGAACCAATATCTGGCTGTGCTGATGTTTATTGGAATGGCCTTTACATACAAATAGGATATGATTTGAAATCACTTTACAATTTGTTCTCAGGCAAGCAAAACAAATATTTCCTTCTTTATGAGAACACCAGGAATAAAAGCTTCTCTCCAGGAAATACACTGGGAAAAGGTGAGGCCTCTATTAAAAGTACAGGGAAATTCATGTGGTATATGCCAACACCACTGTCTTCACGCCTAGCAAAAACACAGCCTTCTTCCTCAGCAATGGCTCTATTCCACCCTTTTCATCTCACACACCACCAACAATGCTTTCCAGCCTGATGCCTCACCACGGCACAGGGTCATTACCAAGTTGCACAGCTTATCTTCACATCTAATAGTAGACTTGGACCCTGGGGTAAAATGGGCAATAAAAACAAGTATATTGTTATGTGTACATAGGTCTAATGCCATGGATTTACTGTAGAGGCAAAGTTTCTTTGATAAAAATCTTTGGCATGAGAATCTGTTTCCCTCAAACTGTTGTAAAGCATCTACAACTTCTGAGGATTTAAGTAAAACACGGTATTTGAAGACTAAACATGCGTGTATGGTTTTAGCAACAAGCTTAAAGTAAGGAGTAGAGAAACACGCCAAAATATTTGTTTGAACTCTTGAAGCAGGTAGGTCTGGCCATATGCAGCAACCAAAGCCAAAATTTCAGCAGCTCTCTGGATTAAAATAAATTAATAAATAAAAACATCACCCAGGCTTGGAAAAATTCACTGCTGAGATAAAGCAAAATGGCTAGCCAGTAAAGTCTTCTGTGTAGGTATGGTAAAGCAATAAAGCAGCCATTTGTCAAAACAGCTCCTATTGGATAATATTAGATTGATGTTTTAATCAATATTTGTAGTGTAAACTTTATCTTACACTAAATAACTGTGCAATGAGTTTGGGGAGGAAGGTTAAGTGTAAACTCGGACAAAGTGATTAATTTCTGAATCTTACTTTGAAGCCTGTTCATCATCGGTTTTCTTCTCATTTGAGACACCAGGAGCCATCTATGTTTATACCTAGAATTATATTAAAAAAAAAAAAAAAGACATAAGTGCATCAGAATAGCCCTACGTGTAAAGCTAGAAGCATTAATAGTGAGAGAAACCCTCTGTATCAATAACTATGATGAATATTAAATCCCCCAAATAATCCAGCTTTTATAACTGAACAAAATGAGCATCTACAATTTTTATGGCTGAGCACCACCATAATTCACCATAATTTATCACCACTTTAAAAATCCCCAAGTTTAAACTAATCTTGCTAATGCAACCCCCATCTCACCACAGCCTCTGTTATTTGCTATGAGCAACAGCAGGCTTGTGGGACAGAAAGAGGCAAGTCTCATTGCTAAATAACTGTCTTTTTCCATACCTCCCACAGCAACAGTGACTTCTGAAACAGCTTCAGCTCCCTTCCACCTCTGGCTCCAGAAAGTCGCCAAAGCTCAGCTCTAACTGTCAACACCCAAAGCCCAGGTCCAGGAAGCATCTTACTCATAATATCCTCTTCATTAAACTCCTCCTACTGACCCTAGGAGCACCTCTGTCTTGCAACAGTGTAAAGGCAAGAAACGTGAAAGTAAAACATGACTCCAAAAAGCTACATCACTCCAGTTTATTGTTCATCCTGAATACTTTTTTCCTGAGCCATTACTGTAACCTATACCCCAAACCTCCTCCTTTCTGCATTCTTCTTTAAATAGGCAAATGTATTACTGAGACTTTGGTGCTGATACAAGGACAGAATTATAACTGTAGAATGATTAATTTGTTATTATTTTCAGAAGTGACTAAGGCTATGTGCTGAAGTTGGTACTTTCTGGGAATGCTCTTAAGGGTAGTATTGAATCACGAAGTTTTGTGCTACCCTCCCTTAAGAAGGGCCTGACAGCACAAAGATTACAACAGAGACAGGACTGTAATCCTTAAAAACCCAGGATTACGCTACAAGGAAACAGAAAGAAATCCATCTTGCAATAGAATTACATCATATGTGAATTTTGAAAGAAGTCAAGAATCAAACAAAATAAATCACAGACTGTTAAAAGCTACTGAATAATTATTAATAATAATTAAATGTATTAAAATTTGTAAGGACAATTAGCTTTATTCATTTAAGATACTAACTTCCATTAAACAGACCTAAACTTCTCATGCACTAGATATACTAAATGTATACAACCACTTATGCTCGAGGAGGTAGAATATAAAAATCACATTTAGAATGAACTATACATCCTTACAGTGGTATGGTTAGAGTCAGGGTATCACCATCGTACCATGTACATTACAGGAAAAATGCATCATCTCTTCCAGGAAAACTACAGTGCCTTTAGTCCTACTGAAGACAAGTTAGAAGTTAAGAAGAAACAGCAAAGTGATTTTTATGTACCAAGACAACAAATGCCTCCAAATAAACTGAAGATATTCATTCAGCTGTTGTTGACAGTATTAAGCATCCATGTGATTTTTAACAGCGTTCTCAGTTTTGTGATCCCCTAAGTAACGATACACTTCAAAAAACTGAGAACAAAGTTCTAACAGTCCAAAGGTCCAACAGCACCCAGCTAGAGGTCCCTTGGCAGGAAGGGAAGGAAGGAGCAAGAACAAAGCAGCTTTCCCACGGCAGACCTTGCCAGCAATCAGGTAGTAGCTGACAAGCAGATAGTTAATGTAAAGCCACAAAACTTTCACACTGTCTAAACAAATGGAAATTTTTACAGCCACATCAAAAGTTTCTGTAGTTCTCCTCAGCCAAAGTTAAAACAGGCATTCAACAATAATATGCTCCTGACTCAGGTCAAGAAAGGGCACAGCCCACTTTAACATGTGTGCACGTCATAGAATGGTTTGGGTTGGAAGGGTTCCCTACAGATCACCTAGTTCCAACCCCCCTGCCACGGGAAGGGACACTTTCCACTAGACCAGGTTGCTCAGAGCTCCATCCATCCTGGCCTTGAACACTGCCAGGGATGAGGCATCCACAACTTCTCTGGGCAACATGTTCCAGTGTCTCACCGCTCTTACAGTGAAAATTCCTAGTATCTACAAGAGTGAAAAATTACTAGTATCTCATCTAGACCTCTAAATCCTCAGACTGGTATTTTAAAACCATGCAGAATCCATCACAATTGCCATGTCTTATTTCCTCCCCATACCCATCACTTTTGAAGGAAGCCCAGAGTCAATGGTTTCTGTGGGGCAAAGCTCTGGTTGGGTGTTGATCCATACTCATAAAAAGCTGAAGTCGCTGCAAAATTGATTTTACCCCGCGGGTCCCCTCCAGGGGCCGGCCCGCCGCGTCTCGCTGCTGCCGGAGCGCTCTCCCAGCCCCGCTCACAGACCAACCGGCCCTATCCGCCCGGGCACCGCGGCACCGCTGAAACGAGTGCTCTCTCGGACCGACTCCTGCGCCCGCCGCCCCGCCTCTCCCCCCGCCNTACCAGCTCTCACCGAGGGCGCCGGGACCAGCCGCTGGGAAACGAGGAGAACCGCTCGCTGCTCCCGGGAAGGCTGCGGGGTACCCGGCCGAGCCACCTCCCGCCGGCTGCACCGCCCCGCCCTGGGTCCGGTTAACCCTCCGAGCGCCGGGGAGGCTGCGGGAGGGGGGCCTGGCTGTGCGGGCACAGGGAGTGGCTGTCGCGCCGGTGGGGAGCGGGAGTGGGCTGGGGGCGCTCAGTGGGAGAGATGCCGCCGGAGCACGGGCGTTCGGGAGGACCTTATCGTAGAGATACAGATACACACGCAGGCGTTGGCACCCCGAGGATGGCGGAGTCGGGTCGGGCTGTGCGGCCGTCGGTGCCTGTGTCCGCCCTTGTAAGTGTGTGTCGGTATGTACACACCTACGTCTGAAACGTCCGAAAACAGTGGGGGGAAAAAAGCCAAGATGGCTTCGGCCAGTGGAACTGACTGTTTAGTTGGAAGGGACCTACAATGCCCATCTAGTCCAGCTGCTCGACCACTTCAAGGCTGACCAAAGGTTAACAAAGCAAAAACAAAAAAAAAAATTCCTGCCAGAACCACACTGTAGTTTGTCACAGTAGGGAATTCTTAGGAGACCAAGCAACTAAAACCTTCTTGGTATACAAAACTTTCTGTGCCTCAGAACAGTAAACACATTGGGCACAAAGCATTGCTGAGATGTATTTATTACAAAATCATGTACTAGGCATTTAGAATAAAATCTCTTAATATCCTATCTCACACCAAAGGACTTCATATGGGAGTATAGGAGAGAGAAATCCCCTGTACATAGATGCATTTCTAAGCATGAACGACATGCAAGACTTCTCAACAAAGTCAGAAAAACATCACCTGTTCGACTTGTTTAAATTTTCAATTTAAATTTCCACAGCCTTCAAATCTATCTTCCATTTTCCTGTTCCTTGAATATTTGGCAAGACTTCCAAACTATGGTGGTGGACAAGCACCTTAGAAGAGCGTTTTAATTCTGTGGAAGCAACTTTTCCTTTAAACAGGAATATTACCTACCCCTTCATCTCAGGGTCCACTGAAAAATCTGCTTTAGTTTTCAGCTATATATTATGTAAATGTAATGTAAATGGCTGCTTTTGTAAATAATCAGGTTACTATGGTTACCTTGTCTGAAACGTTCACTAAATTATGCATTTCTATGAGTCTAATAATTTCGATGAGTCTTTGCTCTCAGTCATCTCTAGGAAACTTTAAAAGTCATTTTAGCTTCCTGGTTTTGTTGTGTTTGGATTTTCATTCCATTTTGTATCTTAGTGGGAAAGATACCTCTTAAGTATAAAAATATGTTAATGTTGTTCTAGAAGGGTGAAAATACACAGCTACATACTAGGGTTATAAGAACAACATGCAATTGACCTCACTTTTCAAATTTTTATATTGCATGGATGAAAATTTGCAGCCATGGAAAGTTAAGGCTGTCTGTCCCTTAATTATCAAATGTATTCTCTTTTCTGCTCACTATATATACCATATATACCATATTTATAGCCAGTTGGCCAAATAATTAAGTGTAGCTGTCATATCCACTGCATTTTGATTCTTCAGTCATTCTGGATGTTTTGTATCATTAAAACTAGTAATAGAAGGAAAAAATGTGCTAAGACTTAACTTTTATATTTCTATTTCTAGCTTTTTTCACCCAGACTATAGCATAATATGTAACTACATTCTGAAAAAATATCTGCAGAGAACAGCAAAAGCAGAATATTAAGCTATTTGTTTACAGAAAGCAATTGGTCTTCATCCTGTATCTTTTACAACTAAGTGTGTGTATTCAGCACAGATACAAGTATTTAACAAATAGATATGCGGAAGTCAATGGAATTTTAGATACTCAACAAGCACATTGGTCAATTGAATTTTTGTTTGTATTGCTACACAACGGAAGTTAGTGCATAATCTCTGAAAACGTTTATATTTTAGTCTAGTTTAAAAAGATAGTAGCAGTAAAATTTATATATTAGGTATATATTAGGACACATTAAAATGAAAATAGCCATTAGACTTCACTACAGTGAAATGGTTGTATATAAAAAGAAACTTACTCTGGTTGCTAAACTGCCAAGTTATTATTAAATCTTTATCTGTAAATCTCTTTTAAAACATTCACGTTCTTGGTATACTTGGGTGCAATTCATAAAATGTAGTTGCACTTTTGTTTTATCTTTGGACTTGCAAAGCAACCAGTATTCCAAAAAAAAAAAAAAATTATCTCACTTAAAGGCATTGAGGGCAGATGGAGCACAACACAATGAAACAAACACTTCAGCATTTCAAACAATAAGGCTAGATTTTGTCATAAGCCCCAGCTTTTGACTTCGGCATTTCTCTGAAAAACAAACATAGAAAACCAGAACCTTCCACTACTTCTACATGGAACTGCTGATGACTTTGAAAACTACCAGCTGTGTGACTGCATTGACCCAGAAGTAAATACAACAACATGATTACTGTGATAAGGTGAACACAATTACATCCTTGTGTTCAGTTGGAGCTTTTTAATGTTACACCACTTTGATTACATGTCCCTTGAAGAACAGGCAAGTTATGCTTCTGCTGCAGCTCTCCGTTATTCTAAATGTACAAACACATATTCCAGGATAGCCCCACTACTCTTATAAAGAGAAATCTTAGGCTGTTAATATTCTAACTCATGGTATTCCAACTGTGATTCATCCAGACTCAGTTGATCAACCGTGCAGATCAAATCTCCTTGACTTGACTGAGGAAAGCTGAGTATGCATTAATGGTACACATTAGCAAACTTCTAAGAATCATAGAATCACAAAGGCAAGATCTTGGGAGGGGACATCACCAGGTGCACTAACCCAAACTGACCAAAGGGATATTCCACACCATATGATGTCAGTTTAGATATAAAAGCTAAGAAAAGAAAGAGGGGCAGAGGAGAGGGGGTGGGCATTCTTTATTTATATTTGCTTTCCAGAGCAACTGCTACATGTGCTGAAGCTCTGCTTCCTGGGAAGTGGCCAGACATCACTTGCAGATAGGAAGCAGAGAATAATTTGTTGTTGTTGTTGTTGTTTTTTGCTTTTGTTTGTGCACACAAACTTTTACTTTTGCTTTAGTAAAATGCCTTATCCCAACCTATGGGTTGTTTGCCATCTTATCTTCTCTGCCCTATCCAGCTGAGAAAGGGGAGTAATAAAGAGGCTTGGTGGGCACATGGCATCCAGCCAAGGTCAACCCGCCACAACTAGTTAGGTTTTAATGCTTATGAGCTCCAGCTCCGGCATCCCCTAATATTCCAGCCTAGAAAAGCAGGTTTCCCCAAATGCTCTACCTTCACAGCAAGATTAATGACATCAATGTATCTGGACATAAGCCACAAGACAAACTGTAAGTAAAAACAGACACAAGGTAAGTAATTTCACACACTCCCACAGTTACATCTTGATGTAAGCTTTTTCATCTTTAGAAAAATTTGCCGACTAGCCAATAACTGTACATTTAGGCATTTGCATATGTTTTAGCCTTTTATTTTTGTAAATACAACTTAGAAAGAATGAACAGCAAAGACAGACTCAAGTGCTGGGTCTAACAATATCAACAGCAAAACATCCACCAATGCTTGCTGAAATTTTGAGGGCTCAGATTAGCAATAGGATTACCTATTTCCAATTAATTTTCACATCAAAGTTTTAAAGAAAAGCAGTATTAAGCCAAATCCTCTAAACATTCTGTTCAAAGAAATGTACATTAAGTAATACATTTTAGAAACTTCAGCTCTTAGTTTCAAAGGTGTGAAAATGTACTGAATGTACTCTGAAGAGGAAACTTTAAAAACTATTGGTTTGCTTATTAAAAATTTCACTTCTCATAGTATTAGCAAAAATTATGGCATCCTTTCTAATGAACTTTATAATAAATATTTAATTATTAATAAGATTTCAGGGATATATTCTCATCCAAGTAGATTAAAAAGCAAGTGTTAAAATACCAGTGTATCTTAATTTTTTCAAAATATTAAAGTACAACTTCTATACGTTGCTATTTCCAAGTACAAACTTTTCCTGATGTGAAAAAACACGGAGATCTAACATATTTTTGCTGCAGTCAAGACTTCAAGATAAATAATTTTTTTAACAGCTGAAAGTGCAGACATCATATATAGCTGAATCCACACCACTGTTAACCAATTATTCAGCTTTTATATCACAAGACTATAACAGGAAATGCCACCAGATCTTAATTATGTATTTGAATGTTATGACTGATCAACTAGCTCTTCTGCAGCAGGCGCAGCAATAGAATTGTCCCAGAAATCTGAACATCTGGATTAAATAAATGCAGTTTTGGGCTAAGAAGAAGTCCTTCCAGTGAAGGTTTGACTTTTTTACTGCAAGTGTCCATACCAGTTCAATTCTTTCTATTTACTTTTCATCCCATACCACACAGTTCCCCTTTCTTTGTGGCAAAAGTCATGAGTATAGCTGCAGTTAACTAAAGAAACTTGCTGATTTGGACACATTGAGAGCACACCTGTGTCTAGTCAAGTCAGCAGCAATTTAGTAACCTTAGCTGACAACAGCAAAGCAGCATGAGTCTTGTGTAGCAGAAAACTTCATTT
>WEIV01017102.1:85003-101246 GCA_013390005.1 Calyptomena viridis
AATTCTTTCTATTTACTTTTCATCCCATACCACACAGTTCCCCTTTCTTTGTGGCAAAAGTCATGAGTATAGCTGCAGTTAACTAAAGAAACTTGCTGATTTGGACACATTGAGAGCACACCTGTGTCTAGTCAAGTCAGCAGCAATTTAGTAACCTTAGCTGACAACAGCAAAGCAGCATGAGTCTTGTGTAGCAGAAAACTTCATTTACTACTTTATTTTGTTTATTGTATTAAGAAAAAGTCTAGAAATAAGCACTGACAGCTGTTGCCTGTTCTTTAAAATTTGCTGTAATCAAGCACAATGAAGTTCATTCATCTCATAGACCAAATTAACTTCTCAAATCAACTTCTCAATGAGTTCAACTAGAAAAGTAAACTAACAAACGCGTAATGAGCGGACTATGTAAGCCATAAAAGGCTTCACTTTCCCCAACAGTCTTTCAAGTTACTTATTACATCCCTGAAACTGTGGCTTTAACTCCCTGCTTGCAGGTGGTGATTCAGACTGTGATAGCTCTGATCTGCAACAGAAAAAGATTATAGTTCACAGAACAGACCATAAGAATAAAAGGGTCAACTAAAATTTTCAGTTTCTCCCTCACGTCAAAATGCATAGAAATAAATTCCAGTACTCTTCATTTTGCATTAACAAGATAGACAAGCTACCTACCAGATTTGGAGTATGATGCAAATCTATAACAAAAAGGGGTTATAGATTTACATACAGAATGGCTTGTTTCTCCTGCCTAATGTGTCTAGGACTTCTGTGTAAGTGAGACCAAAGAAAGCTCCATCTCACACAGGGACCGTGCTCAAGCTGCCAATTACTTTGGACAAGCAGACAAAAATAAACAAGTGAGAAAAAATACAAGCACTATCTTCAGCGATCACCTAAAAGAATGAAAAGGACATGGTCAAAACTGAATCAAGGTATATGTCTGGATAAAACCATATTGTTAAGAGCATTAAAAGAAATCTACTTTTGCACTGAGATACAGAATCAATCTCAATCAAAATAGCTATGATTGCAAAGGAGGGCAATACAAGCAAAGCAGGTGTCATGTTATCTAAAAATTTGAGAAAGAAAAGAAACTCAAAAATAAGATATAGATATATACCAATTTGTGCAGCACACTGACTTTTCAGCAACCTTTACAGTGTACACATAATTTTTTTTCTCTGTGCATAAATGGTATAACCAAACCAATGTCATATTACTCAGAAAAATCTTAAGCTTGCTTTATATCTCAAATGTCTCCTTATAGGCACACACATTAAAGAAATCAACTATCACCAAATTAATGCATTTGGTATTTTGAAATCCCAGATCCTTTTATTTTACTCCCAGTAAGGAGAAAGAAAAATGTCAGTGCACAAGAAAGTTAAATAGAATCCAGAAACAAAGACTAATATTCAAGGTTTTCTTTCATTCTGAGGATGAGCAATTTTAGACTCTGCAGTTGAATTGCTGGGCCATGGCACCTCCCAAAGCAGCATCCTCTGCATCATCAGTTTGGACATTTAAGCTGACTTTGAAGAGTGGCTTCTCAGGCTATGCACCCTCCTTCAGGTCCAGACTAAGATCTGGCTTCATCCCTTAGTTTTACAGCAGTTTTTCTTCTGAACGAAACCTAACAACTTCTAGTTCTCTGTTTGCCTGTTTTCTTCTGATACTCACCTGAAAGAAGAGGTTCTGCACACAAAAACAAAAACCAACCAAACAAAAAAATACTGTAAATACATTGATGGAAGACACAAAGATGAATTCAGAAAGAGAGAAAGTGTCAGAGAAATTAAACTATCTGCCTCTAAGATTTTCACACGTTAATATATCAAGGTCAAAGGAATCAAGGGAATGATAACAATTCCCCATGTATTTACGAGGATTCCCTGATATTAATTAAAAAAAAATTCTGATTCATGCAATGTGTATGTTCAATAGCATTTCAAAAGATTGGTATAGAGAACTGATATAGCCACCATGGTTACCAAGCCAGTGTAAAAAGCGTAAAGAACAGGTCTTTCAGAGAAGTAAGAGGAATTTTCCTGCCCTTTAACCTTTATATATATGTCTTCAAGTGATGTCTTTCATAGCTATTAGCACTGTGCACAACAAAATAAAGTTTGAAACCACAGGTAAACATTGGATAACTTTTTTCTCTTAAACTGTTGCAATTCTACTGTCTTCAACAATGTGCAGATATTTATTTTACAAGTTTTTATGAACAGAGATCTATTTCTTAAACACAAGTATCAATAACACTAGTGACAGAAGTTTTCAGAAAAATGTTAGGGGCCAAAGAATATTTATAACAAATAGGGAATAAATATATTTACAGTCTGCTTAAATTGAGGAAGGACAGCTGTGTCTCTGCAGCATTTTACAGAAACATGTCACACAGAATCCCCTGGATCAGAACACAGAAGCCCCTGGATTAGAACAGTGCATACTGCAATTGTAGAGATGAAAAAAAGTCCATGAAAGCACCTGCCTCACTGACTACAAACAGGAGCACTCTTTTCTTTAGCTGGTCACAGAGTATTGTAAGCTAAGCACAGTAATTCAGCGCATCTCAACATATTCAGAGAACCATACAAATTATTCAGGCTGCCCTCTGCTGTTACCTTGAGAGCCCAACTCATTTTAAAAGAAACAGCTTTCAATAATGTTACCTTTGGACTGCTCTCTATTTTCTGATGATTCCTGAATCTTTTTTTTCCCATCCAGTAGGCTGCTGAAACCAGTCAGTCCCATAATCATTGCTAATTAATTTGCCAAAGTTTACGGCTTCGCTTCTTCTCTGAACAGGCCTGTAAATACAAATATAGTAGAGGAAAATAAAAGCATAAGTAAACAAAAGTGGTGATCAGGTGGAAAAAAATTCTTTTGCACAGAAAAGGCCTTGTAACATCATTTATTTCTAATTGCAACATGATTTCAAAAATATAACCATTTATAGCCTTACAATTTATTTCTAAATAACAAAACATATATTCTACATGTAATCATCTGAGGAAAAAAAAACCAAAACCAACCAACCAAACAAAAGCATACAACTTCGCCTGATTTAGGGCTGTGTAAATGTCCATGAGAAGAGCCATCCATGTTATTGGAATTTGACATGTATAATACTTACAGAGTTCTGGTCTTAGAGACAAAAAAATGCAAAAGGGAAATCCCACAAAGACAAAGTATGCAAAAACAGTTCAGCTGTGCACACAGCTACGATCTGATTGCATCAAGTCACACATGATAGAATAATTTGCTTAAAACACCTCTTCCAGGTGTTCATTATAGCATTTTTGCTATGTCTGACCTTATATAGGCTACAGTTTATGTCTTTCCTTAATATGTCAGTCCTACCTGTGTCTGTAACCTACGCTTACAGAACTAACAATGTACATTATCGTTTTCATCTGTTCACTGGCATTGAAAAAAAATCCCAGGCAATTCAGACTACCATAAAAGTTTGCTACATGAACACATGCAACTGTATGATTAGTTTTACTAACACAAAGTTAGACTGAATAACTTCTCTATATGAGTTAAACTACCATTATTTTAGTTGCTTTTAAAGCTATTTTAGCATCACACATAATAGCAAATTTAGTAGCAGTAAGGATCCACAAAGTCCATACACATATCCACTAATCTCTGCAATTTCACCAGCAGTAATACTACTTGTATAAATGAATAGTTCCAGGCTTAGGTGTTTAATGAATTTCATAAGTGCACTACTTACATGGGTGGGAAGGTAAGTTTATTTGCCCCACTAAATTCCTTGTTTGTAGAAACACTTGGCATTCTGCTTGGATATTTAGGGTTTATAGCTGGGAGCTTTAGCTGTGTTAGAAAAATCTTAGCTTAATAAAAAGAGTTATGAAAAAAACCCCAAATCAGAAGGTTATAGGATAGTATAGCCTTTGAAAGTGAGGATGCTATTAAAGGCCCTAAATGTCTTCAAATTTCAATGTCTTATCTACATTATTTCCGTAACTAATAGTAATAGACTATAGAGAAATAGCAAAACATAAAGCAGCCCCTTAGTTAGTTGTTCTACATGACATTAGCTCTTTGTTCTCGCTACAATGTGCTCTACACAAGCCTTTCCCTCACAGTACACTTCTACCCAACATTAAGCTTCAAATTCACTTACCCATTGCAACTTCTCATCATGGTCCATTTCTCTGTGTGCAGTGTATGGAAACAGTCCAGTCTTAGTAAAGTCAGGAGGACTAGAAATAAACTTCCAGTTTAATTACTAGGGCTTTTTCTATCTTTTTTTTTTCTTGTTCTTTTTTTTTTAATAGAAAGCATAAATCATCCCATATAATAAGAAAACTGTTGTGCCATATTAATTAGAGGTTTGAAATTCAATCAAATACACATAGATTGGGGTAACCTTTATCATCTTTCACTTGCCAATGACAGGTAAAGAAACTCAGTGTTGACTAAAAGACAGAAAGATAAGATGACACCTAGAAAGCCAGTGAAATGAGACACACACTCTAGAACTGAAAGTGGGAAAACCAAAAAGTAATGGAGAAACATTAGCAACACATACCAAAATTGTTTATTTTAACTTTGATCAAAATCAACACTGCTAAAGGGTCAACTTACTTCTTCTCAAATAAAAACATGAAATTAAATATCCTCAACTACTCCCAGATATTCTTCACTAATATATTCTTCACTTTAGCTGCTAAAAAGTTCAGAGTTTAAAACAAAAAAAAAACATCTTTAAAGACTAGTTACAGCTTCCTTCATTGCACAAAGAAAAGGAGGGAAAGGGGAAGTCCTGAAGAGAGTACAAAGTTTTCAAAGCTCATTAACAAAGTTTCTGTGTTATACTAATATACCCTTTTAATTAGAACCTACATATTATTTGACCATTTTCTCTTTTAAACAGGCAACACAGGACAGCACCTGATGGGATAAGAGATATTACTTGTAGGTTATTTAGAAAAAAATAAAGACAGGGTAACTAAAAGTGAAATGTATTACTCTATAAATGTAAAAGTACATTAAGGATAAAAATACTTTTGGCCTATGTGGACATACATACTGCAATACAGTTAACAGAGAAAAAAATTATGAAGTGCAAAAATTAAATGCATCAGCAGCAGTTGCACTTGGATTGCAGACACTACAAAACACCCATGGAAACATCTATGAGGAGAAAATTCCAAAATGTAAACACACCATGGACTTCTCAACTGGCACACCGAGTATGGAAAGAGCAAAGGAAAGTATAATGGCATTTGAATACATCTAATCAATGAACTAATTAAAAAGCCACTAAAAAAAAAGCACATCTGAATGTTCAAAGAGTTTAAATTTTCTTATTATACAGAAGAAAGTGAAGCCTAGGACAGACAGTTCTACTGATTCTGAGCGAGGACACCAATGCAAACATGTGTAAAGTGTGATACCCCTACAGACTTCAATGGAGCTAGAATTTCACCAGAAGAAAAGTTTCAGAATCTGATAAAGGGTAAGTGGATGGGCTATTAAATTTCAGCCTGACTGATATTATGTTGAAGTTTAAAGAGATGAAACACTGGGACATTTGTCAAAGAAGAGATGATACTAGCAAGGGCATGAAGTGACATCAAAGGCAGCTATGTTAGATGAAAAGGGGGGTCTGTTGTCCAACCTGGAGTTAAAATATGCATTAGCTGCTTAGAACTGCTTTTCAAATCCATTAACACAATTCTCTGCTGACAGTCTCTTTGCGCTTTACATTTCAAAAATGCTATCCAACTGTGCAAAAATTATAGTGTTGTCTTCTGTCTATCAATAGACTGGATGATTTCAGACCTGACAGGCAATGGAAGTTTCAGATCCAGGACACAATTACTTACAGTTTCAATGGACAAAAACAAGCTCACATAACATGTGTCACATACTGAAGGCAGGATGGCACACAGAGCAACACAGAAACACAATTCGATATACAAATAGCAGATGGAAAGAGATGAGACTTTCCTCTTGGCAATGAAGAGAAGCACCAGGAAAGGAAGTCTAGTAATTAGAGTTAATTTAAGGGCAGGAGGAGAGGGGAAGCCTAGGGAGATTTTGACTAGAGATAGATAAAGAGTCAAACTGTCAAAATTAAAGTCAAGAAAAAAAAGAGGAAAGGAAAGGCAAAGAGAAAAGTCATGAAAGAGAGGACTTCAAAGATGAAGTAGTAATCTTACTGGTGCTGTAGGGAGATTGTCTAATGCTGATGCAAACCCTGATACCACCTCCAACTGATCTCCCACTCATACACAGGCCTCCCTCCTTAAGGTCACAGCATTTTAAACCCAACCTGGTTGGGCCACGTGATGCACAGGCAAAAGGATAAAGTCATAGAATGGTATGGGTTGGAAGGGACCTTAAAGATCATCTAATTCCAAACCCCCTGACACAAGCAGGGACACTTTTCACTAGACCAGGTTGCTCAGAGCTCCATGCAACCTGGTCTCGAACATTTCCAAGGATGGAGCACATGTGTATGTTGTGACATCTCTCTAGGCAAGCTGTTCCATTGCCTCACCACTTCATAGTAAAGAATTTCTTCCTAATATTTAATCTAAAACTATTCTTTTTCAGTTTGAAACCATTCTCCCTTGTCGTGTCATTGCATACTCTTGTAAAAGTTCCCCTCCATCTTTCTTGTATTTTCTTGTCCTTTCAGATACTGGAAGGACACAATTAGGTCACCCTAACCCCTTCCCTCTTTCAGGCTGAACAAACCCAATTCTCTCAGCCTTTCCTCGTAGGAGAGGTGCTCCATCCCTCTAATCATCCTGGTAGCCCTCTGGAGTCATTCAAACAGGTTGATGTCCTTCCTGTCCTTCCATCCAGATGCAGGTGGGGTCTCACCAGAATGGAGCAGAGGGGCAGTATCACCTCCTTCGACCTCCTGGCCACACTGCTTTTGATGCAGTCCAAGATATAATTGGCTTTCTGGGCTGCAAACACACATTGATGGCTCATGTCCAGCCTCTCATCCACCAGCACCCCCAAGTCCTTCTCAGTAGGGCTGCTCTCAATTCCTTCATCCCTCAGCCTGTATTGATATCAGGGGTTGCCCCATCTCAGGTTCAGGAACTTGCACTTTACAGAATCACAGAATTAACCAGGTTGGAAAAGATCTTTGAGACCATCAAGTCCAACCTGTGACCTAACAAGTCCAACCTATGACCTAACACGTGGTCTTATTAAACCTCATGAGATTCCATGGGCTGCTTCTCCTTGGGCCAGATGTCCATCACTTTGCCATTAGCACAAAGGCTAAATCCTTCACACACTAGCACCTCTTTGCTGCTTTGCAAAATTTCCAGAAGAATGAGAATTACCATTGTGATTAAGGTGTTAGGGAGAAACTACAGGATCCATCACAAGGCACAGAGAAACCATGTAATGGTCCCCTCAAACTGCATTACTTCTCTACACAGCAAGGACCATGAGGAATGGTAGAGATTCTAATACTTCATAACAAAGCAGCATAAAGGCTTCAACCTCCAGAGCAAGGGCCCACTTGGGAACAATGTTTCCACTGTTTCTTCCTCCAGCTGAGGAGGTACCCTTAGAGGTTAAAATGGTTTTGCACTTGCCCTTAAGGTCACCCTCTGGGATTTAACTCCATCATTGCATCATGCGTCTCTTTTGAATAACTGCTTAGTCAGACTGCACTGAAAAACATTTTCAATACATTCAGTCTCAATACTTGAATTAGTTTGCTGCTGCAGTATCATCACATAGTCAAATAAATAAATTGAATATTCCTTAGAATTTGCCTGTGGTATTTTGGAATACATCTCTTACAAGATGCATGGTGAAAACACTAAAATTGAGACTGTTTGGTAGGGCTAGTTCCATTGTCTCACTTGGAAGACTCTTTGGGAAGGTACCTATAGGATAGAAACTTCCCAAAAGAGGATATACAAGAAATGGCTGTGAAAGAAGCACCATGGGATGTTTCAAGATACGCAATATGCTTTTCAGGCTACAACAAAGACACTGTGAAGGACAGTCATGTCAGAGAGGGTGGTGTAAAGGTAGAGTTAAACCTAGCTACACAGAATCTGCCTTCTCAGGCACCCTAATGTTAAGAAAAAGATGTGATGGATTTAGAACCTTAGACATAACTCAACTTCAGCTTCCAGAAGATCAATGTAAATTATATATCAGGGCCTTGGCAAATTTGGAATCTGAGCTGAATATATAACATATATTCACTTTGTATTTAGTAATAAGTAAAGCACACAGAAACTTTCAATCACATAACTGAATGAAATTATCTCAATCAAACTCCACCCAAACTGAAATGGACGTCAGTCTCACTTTACCAGTCACTGAATTGACTTAAATTACTCTTACTGTTATAAAAGTTAAGTTTGACTCAGAGCACCAATGACAATTTGTCCAACACCTGCCCTTCTGTTCAAGAAGGGAGGGACTAGTGTTCAAGTCCATCAAATGCCTTTCCATGTATACCCCAAAGACCTATGGTGAATGTGGCAACCAGGATTCTGGAGGATATTTAAAAAACATAAGGCTTCAGCATCTAAAATGGGCAGGGCAGATGAAAGAGGGAGGATAGCAGAGAGGTTTCCAGGACAAAATGCCAATATCAGCACAGAAAGATTTGTTCTGGGCATAGCTTGTGCTATGCTTACTTTGTCTTGGGTACATCTTTCATTCAAAGACAGCTAATACAGTATCTTTGGGGACTTTTTGCATTTTAAACTAAATCAAACTCCTTTTTCAGAACAGTCTTCTGTTCTTATCTCCTTCTTTCTTCCTCACGCAAGACTACTAAACAAGAAGTCTCTTCACTAAGAATGAATTGCAGGGGAAATAAAGCATAAGAAGATAGAAACTACTGGCTTTCTTTCACACTGAAGTGTATTCCTAATGTGATAGGAAACTGTGTATCTGGTTCTTATGCTACACCTGCAGCACTTAAGAGAAATATGGCTTTCTTCTCATTCTCTAACTACAATATAAAAATTGCTTCTGGAATACAGAAACTCACATGAATTACAGTTTCCCTTGTATAAGAAGCAACGGGGCCAGACAGATATGTTCACAAGCTCTACAAACAAAACATCATCACAAAGTACCTCTCCATCCTACCTTCTTTTTCTCTCCATTTTCTTTGTCCTCAACATCCCACTGCCAAACAATTTTTGTATCAAAATCAAAAGACCCTCTTCTGGCCTCATAACTGTTACCATGATGGTCATCAGCCTTAAACTCTCTGTGAATCATACATTCCGGTAGAAAGGATACATAGCTCCTGCAGGCAAAGATTTAACACTTTTTTAGCACAAGGGATACAAATCTTGCTCTTTAGTACAGAAGTATTCTAAAATGTTAACGGGTGAAGAGAGAACCCAAGATGTTATGTTGGGCTTCAGCAGGTTTACCATGGCTCATCTGTCACTGGGGGATTGCTGTGGTGTATGTACCAGTCAGGCTGCTGGAGGGGACTTCATTACCACAGGATTGTAGTGCTTCAGTAGGTCTGGAGAGAAAAAGACAAACGCCACTACTTTTCTGACCCCTTTTCTGGCTACAAGAGCATTATCTTTGTTTTCAGGTTGCTGTCTTGTCAGGAAGAAATGCTTGCTTTCTTCAGTAAGGAACATTTGTATCCCTTGATAAAACAGACAAAGCCTTGCAGCATTGTGTTCCAGCTGTACTTTATTTGTCTTGCTCTAAATGCTTTGATATGTTCCTACTGCTCGGTTAATTCATATTTCTGGATCTGCCTCTCTGCTCTAAGTTGTGCATGCAGACCATCTGCTCAAGTTCCTCAAGCTTCCTTCTCCAAGAAAGGGAATAACAAACCCACACATCACCCTGACACAAGAACAGAATATGTACAACACTGTAGCAAAGGTGACTGAAGGTCACCGCAAAAAACACTTTATAAACCTCTACCAAGTTTTCTGATGATGGTTTTTTGTGAAATTATTTTCACCAGACCACTACTTAAATAGGCCAAGCACAAATTGTGAAGACCTCACTCAAATGCAGCTAGACGGTCATCATGTATTTAGATTAAACACAGGGGAAGACCCCATGTTCTGGTACAGGGTACCTATACACAACAGACTGCAAGGACGCCTTGACAAGGTGATCTCTTCCGTCACATTTTCATTTGCTCATTCTTTCCACAGGTTGATTTCAAAACTCCGGAGTATCCTTCGGTAGCATCTACAAGCACTTCATACCACACTCAAGCAAAACCAAAGAAAACAAAAGAACACCAAAGAAGCGAGACAGATGCTTACCAGGTTGGCCTCCTTGCTTTGCCAGCCTCAAATAATCTGAATCAGTATCTTTGACCCACTCCCAGAGGCACCCAGGCAGTGGCATTTCATGAGGAGCTTTTGAAAGGTCACTGAGACCCTGGGATATTGGGGGAAGCGGGCTCCTCTCTGGTTGTTTGAGCAGCATGGGGTATTACTGTCCTGCAACAATGGAAAAGAAAATATTGATGGTGAAAGCTAACTGCTAGCATCCCTTTTTCAGACAACTAACAAGTTGAGCCTGCCTGAAACATGAATGAAGCGCTACATTTTGGCTTGGAGACAAAAGACCAAGCCTGCTTATTGCAGGGGATATAGCACACTCAATTTCTACACGGTCAGATGCAACAAGGGAAGACTTCTATTTCAGTTTTGAAACAGCATTCAAGTTTTCCTGTAAAGTGCTCTAATACAGAGGATCGTGCCTCTTCATTCAGAAAACTATTTCCAAGGACACCAAAAGCAGCAAGAGGCATAGGAGACAGCAGGAAACACTCAAGCCTTTAGTTTCCTTCCCTTCTCACACATTAACAAAAGCAAGAACAGTACCCGCCCATTGGCACATCGTTATTTGTCAGTCCTCAAATAAAAAAAAAAAAATTAAAAAGCAACACCCTACCTCTCCATACATTATTTTCTCAACTTCTAGTGAGCAAAACAAAATACAAATAAGTCCTTCATAATGGTAAAATGGACAGCAAGCAAAGAATGAAAAGCTAGTCCAAAGCACTCTGCCATGGAAGGTGATCTGGCATTTACAGCGGGGCTCTAGGTGCAGCTGGTGCCGTTCCATCGGTGTAATGGGACCACTTCCAAGCTGCAGCCTACCGAGTAGCTCCTGGGCATACACACGCGTTGGCTGTGTCCAAACTCAACCCCACGCTCAACCACCCAAACTCAACTACCCAAAGCGCTGCCTCCAGCTAGTGCCCGCTGTCGCCTCCCCGGCAGTCTAAAGCTGCGCAGCCTTTTCTCCCCAGAGCTCTCCCACTGACGCCGCGCCTGCGGCGCAGAGACCGAACCGCGTTTAACCGACAGAGGAGCAACGGGTCCCGTGACAGGCCATTGCACTTCCCTCCCTCCTTTCCTCCCTCCCTCCGCGGCAGGGCGAGCGCGGAGAGTGCTCTCTACCGACGGGAGGAGCCGCGCCGAGGAGTGGGGTGAAGGCGGCTTCTGGAGGCTCCCGCTGCTCACGGCAGCGGCGAGCGGCTCGGGCAGCGGCGGGAGCCGCGCCGGAACGCCTCCCGACCAAGAGAGAGGGAGGGAGAGAAGGAGGGAGAGAACCATTTATAATCTTCCGCCCGGGCCGCGCTGCTACTGGGAAGAAAATTAATTACATCCTAGCTGAAACCAGTACAAAATCCACTCCTTATTCCATGCCATTTATAATTCTGTACTATTTAGTCTGTGCTTTCTGGTCTGTCCGTGATCGCTTCCAAGATTCCTGGACGACTGGAGTTTCCTATTCGAGCTCTTTGTGTGATCAGTGCAACCCACTTACTCCACGTAGCATAGATTGCATGCTACGTAGAGAAGACCCTTCCTTTGAATGTACAACCCGACACGGGTAACCGGGATGCCAGGAGCTGTGCTTCAGTACCAATCTCTTCCAAATCAGCTGCCAGTATCTCGGTATCTTTAATAAGCAGCTGGTATCTCTTTTTCAATTAAAGTATAGTGGCCTTCAGATCCTCTCTCTATCCCCAACTCCAGAAATGTGTGGATTGACCCCAGATTTCCCCAGGTACTTTCTGCCAGTGGGTCCAGGTAGGACCATTCTACCTGGCTGCAGTGGAGACCACATTTTTTACATCTTGATCTGCTTAGACAGACCCAAGGGTGACTGAATTAACTGTCCCCTGTTGGATTTGTTCAAAGGCTTGTTGTTGCTCAGGGCCCCATTTGAAATCATGCTTCTTGCAGGTCACTTGATTAGAGGGCTGACAATCTGGCTGTAATTTGGAATGTGTACGCTTCAAAATGAGTCAGATTAAGATACATCATGGAACAGGGGGAGAGTCAGGTCAAATCACATTGCATTGTGGGGCTGGTTGCATCATGCTGTGGGGCACACCAGGCGGCACACTGCTTGGTCATCCTGTGTGTGTTCCATGTGTATAGTGGGTGCCCTGCCATGGGGCACCCCCACCCTTCCCACACAAACACATCCCCACACAAACTGCTGCTGCTCAATGCTTTTTATTTTCTGACCAAGCTTGGGGGTTTGGAAGCAGGGGTGGGGCTTCTGGGAGTCCACAGGGGACAGCTGAGGGTTCAGGTGGGATGATGGGGGGTCCAGAGCTTCACTCCTCATTGAGTCCTTTCTAATGAAGAAGGAGAAAAAGAGAGTGTGAGTATGGTGCATTTGTTGGGTGGCCATGGGGCAGCTGTGGGGCAGGGGGAGATCCCACCTTGGCTCCAATGTCACGACTCTTGGCCCGCAACTTGTTGACCTGGGACTCAGCTATGTCAGCACGCTCCTCCGCCTCATCCAGCTCATGTTGTGCCTTGCGGAACTTGGCCAGATTGGTGTTGGCCTGTTCCTCCTGGGGGGGCGGGAAGGAGCGTAAGCAGGGCTGCCCCACAGATCTGTCATCCTGCCACCTCACCTGCTCTCCATCCATCCGATATTGCTCCCTCTGGCCCACCTGTCCCTCCAGCAATCCCATCTTTCAGCCACCCAGCCATCTACTCAACCATTCATTCACCCCATCATCCGTGCAACCTTCCACCCACTTAGACTTCCAGCCACATGTCCAGTTTTCCATCCACTCAGTCATGCATCTGTCCCACCTTCGTCCATCCATCCATCCATCCCTCCATCCATTATTCCAAACTTCCTTCCTCCCACCATCATCTCTCCTTTCCACCACCATTCACCCGCCTCACTCCCTGACACCCCACCTCTTAAACATATAACCTCAAGGTCCCCTGTTACTCCCACACCCTGTCCCACACTCCAACCCCATACCATTCCCTCCCTGGGGCGTGGTCCCACAGCCGCCCCCTACTGCTCACCGCCTCCTCTGCCTGTCGCTTGTAGGCCTTGACCTTCAGCTGGAGCTTGTCCACCAGGTCCTGGAGCCGGACCAGGTTCTTGCGGTCCTCCTCTGTCTGTGGGATGAGACACATGTGACTCACCACCAAAGCAATGATGGTCAGGAGACAGGATGTTTTTGGGGAGTGCAAGCCCTCTAGATCTGTGGGTGGCCTTGGCTATGGATCAGAATGTGGGATGTTCCCCTGAGTAAAATCGTCTTCTTGGCCCTGATGAGGTTCCACCTGAGATTCTGGATCATGCAAAGACCCCATTGATACTGGAACATCAGGAGGGGACGTGGGTGGCTAATGGCCACTGGGCCTACCATGTTCTGGGTCCCACTACAATATTGGACATAGAGGCAGTGGGTGGTCTAGTTCAGCCGTGTCTCCCTGGCTACCAGGTCAGCCATGTTATAAGATGCATACAGCATCAGACATAAGGCCCTGTGGATACAGGGACAGAGGATAACCTCCTGGGCCAGCTCAGATGCCCTACCTGGTAGCTGAGCTCCTTGACACGACGCTCAGACTTGCGAAGACCCTTGATGCTCTCAGCATGGCGCTTCTGCTCAGCCTCCAGTTCGTTCTCCAGCTCTCTCACACGGGCCTCCAACTTCTGCAGCTGCTTCTTGCCCCCCTTGAGGGCCAACTGCTCGGCCTCATCCAACCTCATCTGCAGGTCCTTGATGGTCTGCTCCATGTTCTTCTTCATCCGTTCCAGGTGGGCGCTGGTGTCCTGCTCCTTCTTCAGCTCCTCCGCCATCATGGCCGCCTGCCCCAAGAGAGAAGCAAGAAAAGGAGATGCAAAACATGCTCTCCATCAACCTCCAGTGGAAGGTGTCCTAGTTGTTCCCACCACAGCACTCACATCAGTAATGGCCTTCTTGGCTTTCTCTTCAGCATTCCTGCACTCCTGAATGGCCTCTTCCACCTCTGTCTGTAGCTGGGAGATGTCAGCCTCCATCTTCTTCTTCTGGTTAATGAGGCTGGTGTTCTGGAGATGAAGAAGAGGATCTCAGAAGGTGTCTGTGGAACTGCTGAACATTCCTTCTTCAGCACCGCAGTATTTAGAGGCTTCCCCCCATCCCATGTGAACTCTGCGGGCTTCAAGGATCTCGAGATCTGGTAACTCAACACATTAGAAGGCCACACCCCAAATGGAGATGACATTTTTTCTTTAAGGTGTTTGAGGTCTCACCTGTGAGTGGAGAAGCTGGACCCTCTCGCTGGCCTCAATGAGCTCCTGCTCGGCCAACTTTCGGGCCCTCTCAGTCTGCTCCACCACTGCCTGCAGCTCCTCCAGCTCTGACTGGAGGAGGTTGTTCCTCCTCTCCACGATGGCGATGTTCTCCTTCAGGTCCTCATTAGCTCTAACCACATCATCCAACTGCAGTTGAGTGTCCTATTGGGACAAATGGGATGAACATCAGCCAGCAGCTCCAGGGGGCTGGGAGGATCTCCTTGAGGTGAGTGACCCCACCTTGAGATGAGCCTGGGCTCCCTTCAGGTGGGATTGGGCTTCAGCAGCCACACGGTTGGCATGGCTGAGCTGGATCTCCATCTCATTGAGGTCACCCTCCATCTTCTTCTTCAGCCGCAGGGCCTCATTACGGCTCCTGGTCTCAGCATCCAGTGAGGTCTGCAGCGAGTCCACCACCCGCAGGTGATTGCGCTTGGCCTGCTCCATCTCCTCGTCCTTCTCAGCCAGCTTGCGCTCGTAGTCTGCCTTGACCTGGTTGAACTCCAGTTGAGCTCTCAGGATCTTTCCCTCTTCATGCTCCAAAGAGGCCTGGTGGGAACAGAGGGAAAATTGCAGACCACAGAGAAGATTAGGACAACATGGAGACTTATGGGGATTGGATTTGGCTCACCTCGGCTTCCTCCAGTGCTGCTTGGAGCTCCAGCTTCTCAGCATCCAGCTGCTTCCGAACCTTCTCCAGCTCATGGATTGTCTTGTGGCTGCCACCTAGCTGCTCCGTGAGGTCCGAGATCTCCTCTGCTCAGGTGAGATCCCATCAGACTTTGTAGAAGGTAATGGAGAACAATAAGGGGGGCAGGAGGAGGACCATGGTCTCACCTTGGAGGTTCTTATTCTCTCTTTTGAAGGTCTCCAGGTGCTCAAGTGACTCCTCATAAGCATTCTTCAGTTTGAAGAGCTCAGTACTGAGGGACCTGGCCTCTTTCTGTGATGCTTCCAGTTCCATCTGTGATTCCTCAAACTTCTGCTTCCATTCAGACAAGATCTGGGGCCAAGCGAGTGGTCACCCTCTGTACATGTGTGCTCCATCTGCTGCTGTCCCACCACCATGTTCTCTCACCTTGTCGAAGTTCCTTTGCTTCTTGTCCAAGGCAGCAGCTGCTGCATTTGACCGCTCCACGTCAGCCATGAGATCTTCAATCTCATTCTGCAGACGGTGCTTGGTCTTCTCCAGGGAGGAACACTTGGCATTGACTGCCTCCACTGCCTCCTCAGCCTCCTGCAGCCGCTGGGCCAGCTTCTTCCTGCCCCAGGGGAAAATGTGGCTGTGGTGACTCATGAACCAAGTGGGCCAACTCAAACTTTCTTCCACCCATTAGCTGGCCAAGGCTCTGCTCTGGATCTCCTCTGCCATCTCCAGGTCCTTCTACTGTTTCCAGATCATTCTACAGTGGAAGAGTCTCCACTCCCCTCTGCCTCATAGAAGCCTCCACTGTGGGGAGATGACTCACTTGGCTTCCTCCAGCTCTTCAGTGCGCTGGATGGCATCCGTCTCATACTTGGTCCTCCACTGTGCCACCTCCGAGTTGGCCTTGGAGAGCGAGCGCTGGAGCTCGGCCTTGGCTTCCGTTTCCTCCTCATACTGCTCCCGCAGCAGGTCACAGTCATGCCGAGCAGACTGGAGGGCATG
>WEIV01017102.1:102001-112320 GCA_013390005.1 Calyptomena viridis
CAGCAGCCACACGGTTGGCATGGCTGAGCTGGATCTCCATCTCATTGAGGTCACCCTCCATCTTCTTCTTCAGCCGCAGGGCCTCATTACGGCTCCTGGTCTCAGCATCCAGTGAGGTCTGCAGCGAGTCCACCACCCGCAGGTGATTGCGCTTGGCCTGCTCCATCTCCTCGTCCTTCTCAGCCAGCTTGCGCTCGTAGTCTGCCTTGACCTGGTTGAACTCCAGTTGAGCTCTCAGGATCTTTCCCTCTTCATGCTCCAAAGAGGCCTGGTGGGAACAGAGGGAAAATTGCAGACCACAGAGAAGATTAGGACAACATGGAGACTCATGGGGATTGGATTTGGCTCACCTCGGCTTCCTCCAGTGCTGCTTGGAGCTCCAGCTTCTCAGCATCCAGCTGCTTCCGAACCTTCTCCAGCTCGTGGATTGTCTTGTGGCTGCCACCTAGCTGCTCCGTGAGGTCCGAGATCTCCTCTGCTCAGGTGAGATCCCATCAGACTTTGTAGAAGGTAATGGAGAACAATAAGGGGGGCAGGAGGAGGACCATGGTCTCACCTTGGAGGTTCTTATTCTCTCTTTTGAAGGTCTCCAGGTGCTCAAGTGACTCCTCATAAGCATTCTTCAGTTTGAAGAGCTCAGTACTGAGGGACCTGGCCTCTTTCTGTGATGCTTCCAGTTCCATCTGTGATTCCTCAAACTTCTGCTTCCATTCAGACAAGATCTGGGGCCAAGCGAGTGGTCACCCTCTGTACATGTGTGCTCCATCTGCTGCTGTCCCACCACCATGTTCTCTCACCTTGTCGAAGTTCCTTTGCTTCTTGTCCAAGGCAGCAGCTGCTGCATTTGACCGCTCCACGTCAGCCATGAGATCTTCAATCTCATTCTGCAGACGGTGCTTGGTCTTCTCCAGGGAGGAACACTTGGCATTGACTGCCTCCACTGCCTCCTCAGCCTCCTGCAGCCGCTGGGCCAGCTTCTTCCTGCCCCAGGGGAAAATGTGGCTGTGGTGACTCATGAACCAAGTGGGCCAACTCAAACTTTCTTCCACCCATTAGCTGGCCAAGGCTCTGCTCTGGATCTCCTCTGCCATCTCCAGGTCCTTCTACTGTTTCCAGATCATTCTACAGTGGAAGAGTCTCCACTCCCCTCTGCCTCATAGAAGCCTCCACTGTGGGGAGATGACTCACTTGGCTTCCTCCAGCTCTTCAGTGCGCTGGATGGCATCCGTCTCATACTTGGTCCTCCACTGTGCCACCTCCGAGTTGGCCTTGGAGAGCGAGCGCTGGAGCTCGGCCTTGGCTTCCGTTTCCTCCTCATACTGCTCCCGCAGCAGGTCACAGTCATGCCGAGCAGACTGGAGGGCATGGGCCAGTGCGTTCTTGGCCTGAGAGGGACAGGTGAGGAAAAAGTCAGCTTTAGCTATGTCTAGGTCCTCAAACTGTGTAAGCAGTGGTGTTTCTTAGCCTAACCTTCTCAAGAGCATCTCAACAAAAATCAGCACCTCTAGAGCTATAGAGATCTAAAGATGGGTATCTCTAGTCTGGCCCAGTTCGACTTTGCCTCGTCCAGTGACATTCAACCACCCATAAACCAACCCAGCTGCCTCACAACTGACCTGCTCAGGCCAACCTATCAGCTGTTAGACCAATGCAACCCAACTTAACCATCCTTAGATGGAACCACTCGACTGAACCAGCCTGAACTTGACTTCTTTTTGGTGCTACCACCATGAGGATGAAGGACATCCTGTCCTGTGGCACTCCTGGAGACCCTCTCTGCCACCCCACAAACCTTACCTTCATCTCCTCCTCCAGCTGCCTTTTCAGGTCCTCCATCTGCTGGGTGTATGACTGCTTGCCCCTGGTTAGTTGAGCAACTAGGGCCTCCTTCTCCTCCAGCTGGCGGGACAGCTCTCCTGCAGAGGAAGGAGAGGTTTTCAGAGGTGCAGGAGGGAGTGAAGATGTGGGGCAGGGGATCCATGTGCAGGGTGGGGGGGTGTGGTGGGTCACAGTTTCCACCATTCTCAGTCTGGAGCTTGGCCCGTTGGGTGCTGGTGTCATTGAGGACTCGTTGGGTCTCCTCCAGCTTGGCCCGGTGTTCGGCTGCCTGATCCTCCACGGTGCGAGAGACCTTTTCCATGCCCACCTTGGAGGAGGAAAGGATGGAGGGGAGGGATGAAGCCCAGGAGGATAATGCCCAGGTTGGAGATGAGATGTCCACCTTGGCGTCTTTCTACCTTGGCCTTGATCAGCTGCTCCATGTTGGAGCTGACATCATCCAGCTCCAGCTTGAGCTCACTCTTCTCCTTCTCCAGCTTCTGCTTGACACGCTGCAGGTTGTCAATCTGCTCGCTGAGCTCAGCCACACTGTCAGCGTGCTTCTTGCGCAGTGCAGCAGCTGTGGCCTCATGCTGCAGTGTGGCCTCCTCCAAGTCCCTCCGCATCTTCTGGAATTCTGCCTCCCGCTTCTTGTTGAGCTCAATCTGCACCGACGTGGCACCACCTGCCTCCTCCAGCCTCTCACTGATCTCCTCCAGCTCCCGTGACAGGTCTGAGCGCAATTTCTCCACCTTGGCCCTGCCTGTCCTCTCTGCCTCCAGCTCTTCCTCCAGCTCCTCAATCCGCGCCTATGTTCCAGAGATGGAGATGCTGTCAGCAGACTTGGCTCCACCCAGCTTCTCCAATCAATCTGGAGGGCCTTTAACCCAACTCAACTAAACAAGCTGAAAACTCTTCAACTCAACTCAACCATCTGGAGACTTGTCAACTCAGCCCAACCAATTGGGAGTTCCTTACCTCAGCCCAACCAGATGAAGACTCTTTACCTCAACACAACCAGTTGGAGGCTCTCCAGTGCAGCCCAACTAAGCAGTGAATAGATCCCTCACCTGCAGCTCTTTCAGCTTCTTCTGGAGCTGTAGTGCCAGTGCCTGCTCATCTTCAACCTTACTGTTCTGCTGATTGATCTCAAACTCTTTCCTGCAGGTGAAGCCAGTTAGCAGTGAGATCCCTGCCTTCGCCTCCTGACCAGTTTAAACTAGGGAAGGACATCCAGCCTTACTTCTTGAGCTTCTCCTCCAACTGCTGCTTGTCATTTTCCAGGTCCATGATGTTCTCCTGGGTCAGCTTCAAGTCACCTTCCAGCTTCCTTTTGGCCCGTTCCAGGTCCATCCGAATCTTCTTCTCCTGTTCCAGGGAGCCTTCAAGCTGCATGGAAACATGGAAATGGGAAGAAACCTCAGTTTTTCATCATCTCTGCCCGAGTAATCTTTTCAGCAGTACCTATGATGGGACTGGCCCACACTCACATCATCTACTTGCTGTTCCATCTTGAGTTTGGCCTTTGTCAAGGTGTTGACTTTGTCCTCCTCTGCCTGCAGGTCATCCAGTGTTTGCTGGTGAGATTCTTGCAGAGCCTTCTTCTCCTTTGTTAGCTTGGCAATGGTTTCATCCAGCCCAGCCATCTCCTCTGTGAGGTTCTTGACCTGCGAGAGGAGAAACATCAGGCCTCCAGCTTGGTACCAAGAGTTAAAGAAGAGCAGGGAGATGTTGCTGTTGTCCTTGGCTAATGAGACCACTTCAGTGGTGGAGAACTTAAAGGATGTTGAGTCTTGATGTAGCCCACATCAACTAGCCTTGGGTCTCCTCAATCAAACACAACCAGGCTGAGTTGACTCAAATCCCCACAGCTTGATGTCAATCCTCTCCTCACCCTTACCTTGTTCTCAGTGGCATGTTTCTCCTTCTCCACCTTGGCTAGAGTCAGCTCAAGGTCATCAATGTCCTTTTTCAGCTCAGAGCACTCGTCCTCTAGCTTCCTCTTTCTAGCTGTCAGCTCTGCATTCATCTCCTCCTCATCCTCCAGTCGCTCTGTCAGCTCCTTCACCTTGGCCTCCAGCTGGATCTTGTTCTTGATCAGCTGGTCGCAGCGCTCCTCAGCATCATTGAGATTGTCCTGCTCCTGCATTGGGGTGGTGGGTGAAATAAGATGGCCCTAGGAGGCAGGTGGTCAACCCCCGACGTGGTTTTGGGGGCGATCTCACTCACAGCCTGCACTTGGAGCTGAAGGTCATTCTTCTCCTGCAGCATAGAGACCATTTTCTCTTCCAGCTCCTTCCGCCGGGTCTCCGACTTCTCCAGGGCCTCCTTCAGACGCCCAAACTCCTCCTTCATGTTCTGCAACAGAGCCCAGGAGATGAATAGAGATATCGAATCCTCTCCATGCATCAACTCCACCCAACCCATGTTGGGTCCCAACCCACCCGCCTCTTCACCTCCTCCCACCTGCATTTCCTTCTCTGTCTCAGCACTCTTCAACAAGGGCTTGATCTTGAAGTAGAGCCTCATCCAAGGCCAGTTCTTCACTCCCATGAAGGCCCTGATGTTCCACTGGATCACCAGCAGTGAGTCACTAGAATGAGGAGACAGATGCCAGAAACATGATGACCCACCATGCCAGAAACCTGATGACCCACCATAGATTCCTCCTCAAGGATAAAGACCCTTCCCCTCTCACCGACGCTCCAGGATCTTCTTGAACTCAATGCGCATGAGCTGACCCCGGGCCTGAGCCTGGATGCGGGTGATAATGCGGGAGAGGCGCTCATCCCGCATCTCCTCCAGGAGCCCCAGCAGCCCAGCCTTGAAGAAGACCTAGTGGAGGAATGAAGCAAGTGAGATGGCAGGTTGGTTGGAAAGAGTTGGTGGAAGAGTTGGTGAACAGATGGATGTTTTGCTGGGTTGATGGAGGGATGGATGGTGGGATGGGTGGGCAGGTAGACACATCAATGGTGGGACTGTGGTGGCCACATGACCTCATGGGTCATAGAACCATGGAGAGATCATGTGACCTCACCTTGGTGTGCCCAAACTTGTACTGGTTATGGTCAATGTCAATGGATCCCAGGAGTTTCTCGGCACCCTTGCGGCTGTCAATGAACTGCCCCTCAGGGATGGCAGTGGGATTCAAGATGCGGTATCTGGTGGCCGGAGGGGAAAACTCTGAGATCAGCCCCAGTGGGGTTGTCCATCCCCTCCCCACATCCTCTCCTCAGTGCCTACCGCTGGCGGAAGTCCCCATAGAGGATGCGGTTCGGAAAGCCCTTGCGGCAGATGCGGATGCCCTCCAGCACCCCGTTGCAGCGGAGCTGGTGCATCACCAAGGGATTGTCCATAACACCTGGTAGTGGGTTAGAGGGGTAGGGTCAGCCACAAGCCACACCTACCACCTTTTTCCCTCCCCTCAGCCCTGCTCTTTTGTTCACCTGGCTCCTTCCGCTCATTGGGGATGATGCAGCGGACAAAATGAGGGTGGGTGGTCTTGAGGTTGGCCATCAGTTTGTTGAGGTTCTCCTGATAAGGAGGGTGGAGAAAAAAGGCTGACCAATGAGAGAGTAGGGAAGAAGCTAGAGCGCTGGAGCAGTGATCCACAATGTGGGAGCTTGTCCTCACACTGCCCCATGCTGGGTCCACTGTGTAGGTCCCTCACCCGATGCAGAGCTGAGACAGTCTGAAAGGAGGAACCTTTCTTCTTGGCTCCTTTCCCCTTCCCTCCATCACCCCCTGGGGAGAAGAGGGGTGGTGTGAGAAAAAAAAGAGGACAACTCTGGTGGAGAACAGTCTTCTCCATCTACCCATCCCTCCATCACCCAACCATCCATCCACCCACCGGCATCTGCCCCAGCATAGTTGGAGAAGAGGTTGGCCAAGAGCTTCAGGGCTGATTTCTGGTAAAGCCCCACCACTGTCTCATTGAGAGGGTCCTTGTTTTTTTCCAGCCACCCGATGATATTGTAGTCCACCGTGCCAGCATAGTGGATGAGGGAGAAGTGGGCCTCTAGCTTCCCCTTGACATTGCGTGGCTTCCCAAAGTTGGCTGATTTGCCCAGGTGATTATCAAAGAGCTTGGCCTTGAAGGTCATGTCTGTGGCCTTGGGGAACATGCATTCCTCCTCCAGGATGGACATGATCCCCATGGGCTGGGAAGAGAAGACTTTGTTGGCCATAGTGAACACCAAGCACAAATAAAGTGGCCAACTTTGGGGTTCCTGGAAAGCTCCAGTGGGAAGGGCCCTTCTCCAGCATCCCTTTCAGCCCCCACAAGGCCCTGGGGGATTTGGTACCTTCTCAATGAGGTCAATGCAGGCCTGGAGGTCCATGCCAAAGTCAATGAACTCCCACTCGATCCCCTCTTTCTTGTATTCCTCCTGCTCCAGCACGAACATGTGGTGGTTGAAGAACTGCTGCAGTTTCTCATTGGTGAAGTTGATGCAGAGCTGCTCAAAGCTATTGAACTGGGGAAGGAGAGAGGAGATGGCCAATGGGGTCAACTAGGTCAACAGAAAATCATACAGGGTCAACGGAACACCCAACGAGATTAGTGGATCAACTTGAAACCCAGTGGGATTAACACAATGTCCACTAGTATCAACGAGGTCAACTCAACGCTCAGCAGGGTCAACACAAGGCCCAAAGAGGCTAAGTTTCCATGAGAGTTCCACCTGAAACTTCAGAAGATCAGCTCAACACCCAACTGGATCAACCCAACCCCCAAGAGTACCAGTGTCACTGCCCCGCTACCCACTCAGTCCTCACATCAAAAATCTCAAAGCCTGCAATGTCCAGCACACCGATGAAGTACTGCCGTGGCTGCTTAGTGTCCAGAGAGTTGTTGATCCTCACCACCATCCAGTTGAACATCTTCTCATACACAGCCTTGGCCAAAGCACCAATGGAGTAGTACACCTGCTGGACATTCTGCCCCTTGGTGACATACTCATTGCCCACCTTCACCCGGGGGTGACACAACCCCTTGAGAAGATCAGCTGAATTCAGTCCCATCAGGTAGGCTGACTTGTCAGCATCTGCAGAGGTTGGAGAAGAAGAGACGCTGTCAGGACCCATCTCATCTGATGACCCCAAAACTTATATCATCCCCCTTCACCCCACTCACCTTCAGTGCCATCTGGTTCTGCCTGCTCTTCCCGTTGCTTCTGCTTGAACTTCATGTTGCCAAAGTGCATGATGGCACCTGTCAACTTGTAGACACCGGCCTTCTCCTCAGCGGTGAAGCCCAAGACGTCAAAAGCACTCTGGTGGGCAGGTGGAGGAAGGTGGAAGGGGGCCTTGCCACCCACTCTGTCCAGCTGAGGTCCTGGCCATCTGCTGGCCAGCATTTATGTATCCCTCTGCCCTTCTAGCTTTTCAGCCTCTCCATCCATCTGAGGACTCATCCATCCATGGACTCATCCATCCATCCACCCACCTATCCATGGACTTAGCTATCCATGGATTCACCCATTCATTGAAAGACTCATCCATCTATGAACTCATTCATCCATTTGAGGACTTGTCCACCTGTGGACTCATCTGTCCACCTGAGGACTCCCCCACCTGTGTTTGTCTCCACCCATGACCTCCTCCACCCACATCACTCTCCTCTCCTACCTTCTGTTCCTCACTCCACATCATGCCATGCCACTAACACACTATCTCCCTTGCCCTCCACCCTTCCCATCCTCCACCTCTCATCCCTATGTTCCTCCTCTTCTCCATCCATCCATCTTCTACCATCTCAACCATCCACCTGGCACTTCATCTCCTCCTCAACCAGGGGATGTCCACCTGCCCACCCCACTGCTTACATCAGTTGCCAACAGCTCTTCAGAGTCATCGATGGAAGCCACAGTCACCTCTCCTTGGGAGACATAACTGTAGTCATAGGGGTTGTTGGTGATGAGAAGCATCTCTGCTCCGTGGTGGCCCAGGATGGAGACAAAAACTGAGCATTTCCAGTGGGCAAACAGCCCCAAATTGTCCTCAACTGCCCCAAGAAGGAGCAGAGAAATGTAGGAGCAGGGAAAGGAGAAGACCCAAGGCCAAGCACCCGACTCACCCAGCAGCTCTGGCTTCTTGTTGGAGAGGATCTGGTAGAAGATGTGGTAGTTTCTTTCAGCCTTCAGCTGGAAAATGACACGGGACTTTTCCAGGAGGTCTGGCATGGGATTGAAGAGAAAGAGGGTGGAGATTGGAGTGAGGAGATGGATTGAGACATGAAGAGATGGATGGAGACATAGAGAGATAGATGGTAGGATGAAAAGATGGAGAAGGAGGGATGACTGGATGGTGAGATGAGGAGACGAAGGGATGAGGAGATGGAGTGGAAGGTTGGATTGACTGTGGGATGAGGAGATGGATGGATGGATGGATGGATGGATGGATGGATGGATGGATGGATGGATGGATGGATGGGACCATAGATGGATGAGTCCTAGGATGGATGAATAAATCCATGGAGGGATTGATTACAGACTGCCAGATATCCTCTCATGGAGCCTCTCAACCCACTCACAGGTCTCAATGTCAGCTGATGCCAACTTCCCAGTAGCCCCAAAATGGATCCGTATGAACTTTCCCTGGAAAAGCAGTGGCAAGAGGTGGAGGTGGCCACTTTCTCCCAGAAGGCCCCACATCATAGACCCCATCCCACAGACTCTGCCCCACAGACCCTTCCCTCCCAACACTCACGAATCGGGATGAGTTGTCATTGCGGAGGGTCTTGGCGTTGCCAAAAGCCTCCAAGGCAGGGTTGGCCTGGATGATCTGGTCCTCCAGGGTGCCCTGGTGGGGTGGGACAGTGCTGGGTGTGAACACCATTGGGGGACACTCACTGCTGGCAGTGAATAGCCTGAGGCCCCACCTTGCTGCTATTGGTTGCCTCCTTCTTGCGGTCGCCAATGGCAGCAATGCTGGCAAAGTACTGGATGACCCTCTTGGTGTTCACTGTCTTTCCTGCCCCAGATTCTCCTCTAGGGTGGCAACAATGAGATGTTGGAGAACATCATGATGGGTTCTTCATCCCACCCCACCACTATGGGGCATTGTCAGGCAGGGTGAGAACTTACGTGATGAGAATGGACTGGTTTTCTCGATCTGCCAAGAGAAGAGAGGAGTCAGGTGGGATGAAGTTGAGAGACATCTTTGGGGTTTTGCAGTTGGGATTGAGGTTCTCCATCCTCCAAGGTGAGGACCAGGGCTGGGTCAGGACCCATTTTTTGGGGTGAGGTCCTCTAGTTTGAGGTCACCAGAGGAGGTCCCTACCTGTCAGCATGTTCTGGTAGGCATTGTCAGAGATGGAGAAGATGTGGGGTGGAGCTTCACTCCGCTTCTTTCCCCGGTAGGCAGCCACCACTTCAGCATCGTAGACAGGCAACCACTTGTAGGGGTTGACTGTCACGCAGAAGAGCCCTGAGTAGGTCTGGAGAAAGGGTCAAGTGAGTCAGAGGAGGTGCCAACCCACCAGGTGGAGATGTCCCAGGTCCAGCTGGCCCAAGGGATGTAGTGAAGGGACGTGTTGGTTTTGGGGGGCCAAAAAAGGGTGGGGAATGGACATCTTGGGTCTGGGTAGCCCACAGCATCCAGAGGTGGGATATCTTGTGTGTCAGTGGCCCAAAGGATCCAGGGACAGGACATCTTGTATCCCATCAAGGGGGCTATTGAAGGGATATTTTGGATCTAGGTTGAGTGATGGGATGTCTCGGGTCTGGGTGGCCGAAGTAGTCCGGGCATGGGACGTGTTTGGTCTGGGTGGCCCAAGGGGGCTGAAGAAGGCCCACCAGGTTCCAGGTGTCCCAAAGTCCGTGGAGAAACCAAACCAGGTTCTAGGTGAACCACAGACTCTCTGGAAGGCCCATGTGGTTCTAGGTACCCCAGGAGTTTTAGGGAAGGGTCACTGCTTCCAACCACACCATAGGCTGGGGGAAACACCCTGCCCAGTTCCCAGGTGCCCAAGGTGCTTGGGGGAAGGCTCACATAGATCAACCAAGAGGCATAGCGCTCTTTGAGGTTGTAGAGGACGGCGGGCTCGTGGAGGAAGGTCAGCATGGCCATGTCCTCAATCTTGTCGAATTTGGGGGGATTCTGTTGGTGGATGTCAGCCTCCTTCACCGTCACTGTCTAGGGGGATGAGGGGAAATGAGGGAGGCAGTTGGGGAATGCCCCATGGTTTGGAGGGCAACCTCTGGGGTGGGGGTGCTCTGTGGGCAGGGCTCCTCTATGGGTTGCAGGGGGGTCTCCTATGGGTTATGGGGCACCTCCCATCAGTTGGGAGGTTTTCAATGGGCCAGGGCCCCCACCACTATGGGCCTAGTTTCCTTGTCCCCCCTTTACACCCCCTAAACTTGCAAACACCCTCTCTCCTTTAACCCCTCCCCCATTAACTTCACCCTATTAACTCCTCCCTCCTTAACCCTTCTCCCCCGCAACTTCCCATCAACCCCTCACACCACAAGACCCCCTTGACCCCCAGCCCCCCTTCATCC
>WEIV01017104.1:4738-54350 GCA_013390005.1 Calyptomena viridis
GCCTACTGAGGGCTCACTGCTGGGTGCCTGCATGAGATTGTTGAAATATTTTCCAAACCTCATTTCTAGTCTGTTTCCTCATCAAATATGGTCCCAATAATCAATGTTCCCACACCATCTGAATCAGCTGTCATCTACTACTAGATGTTTCAGCAACGTGATGGAATATAGTTCTTATTTATCTTCAATGAGATTACAATTAATTTCTGAAAGGAAGGATACATTTAATAGTATACTCACCCAGGCTTACAGTTACACAAATTATTAAATTAAGGAAAACAACACAGAGATGTATCTTGGATAATTTTTCTTGTTTCTGTAGATGATGCTCAATGCAAATACTTACAGTTACCTTCCACCAGTTTTGCCCTCTCAGCCAATCTTCTACCATTGGATGAAGTAGTTCAGCAGGGACTACACTCTGGTACCAAATCTGCCTGGACCTTCCTCACTTCATGGACTCAGCTGAGAACGCCTTAGCTACCCAGAGCAAGACATTGTCCTTTTTTCCACTGACCTGTTCATTATGTGATTATAAATGGTCAATAGAATCCTTAAAATAATTTGCAGTAATCTCTCCTTGCTAAGTGTAGAAGCACTGCCTGAAACATCCTTAATGTCTAACTCTGTGGATACAAGACCGTACAAAAGGCCAGAGAAATAAAGTGAGTAACACCTCTTTCAGGAAGCACTAGATGGAGATGGTATTTTGGTAGCCACACAATAAAAATTTCTATTTATTACACAAATATAAATTTGCTCCCGATTTCTATGGTGCAGAGGAATGGGTAATACATTGTCTCTGTATCAGTTCAACTCTGTATCAGTTTAACTAAAAAAAGCTATCAACCTACCACAACCCTGTAATGTGCTGTGTATTCTTCTGAATTTTGGCTTAGACTGATATGTCCACATGATCTTTCATTAAAATATGTATTATGCCTTGTTAAAAAATGTGTTTTCACACTCGTACATACATTAGTTGAATACCTAGATGTAATTTAAATAAAATAAAAATGATTATGTCTGCAAAGATTCACTAACAATCATTTAACCCCCCCCAAAAAAAGAAAATACAGTGTAAAATAATAGAAATGAAGACCTAAAGGGGCAGCATGATCTTAAGATGCCATTTTTACGCTGGCATCTTTTGTATATACATTTTTTTCTGTAACTCATCCTTACAGAAGGGAAGCAAATATGACAGGAAAACATTCTGGTTATTATTATTACAATTACAGGCACACCGAAGAGGAGGTCTAACTGAAACTAGTTGTACACTTTCTCTGTGTGACTTCCATAGGGAATTCTACAAGTCACAAACATTCTACAAACTGACAAAAAAAAAGAAATACACCTAAAGCTGATGTTATGTTGTCATATTTGATGGTATTTTAATACTATTCTTAACATCCCTTAACACATCCATGGATATCTATAGACAAAGGTAATAAAAACCATTCTCTGTATTTAGTATTTATTGGCACTGAGACATATGCACTATACAACACTGAAGTCCCTACAGTGTTAATACTTGTTTCTTGAAGCAAAAGAGTTCCTATCAGGAAAAAAAATAAATCAACCAACCCACACTACTTTTGATTAGAACAGTTTAATCCTAATCCCTTTTCTCTGATCTTGGCAGAGGATTTTTAGCAAGTAACTATATTTAAATAACTACCCAGAATTAATCCTTTTGGTTGCTCAAGGCATGAAGGGAAAGCAGTCAGAAACAAAGAATTCAGAAACATGTTGCAGCTGTTTCATAGAATTCACTATTTATAATTGAAAAGATTCTTTTTTTCTTTTCTTTTCCTTTTTTTTTTTGCGTATGCTGTGAGCATAACCTTAGAATGCCTTACTTGTCCTTTCCTTTTCACAATAGCAAGTATTGAGAGAGACAGAGCAGATATACAACATTTTCGGCATGAAGTTAATTGTTTCTGAGAGTTTACAGTGTGCAGCACAAGGTTGCAGGTTGAAAGAAGATTCTTACTTCTATATAGTTTGGACTGATTTAATAAAACTAGGGAAAAAATTACTATTTTTAGTCTCAGCAGTAATTTGTTGATAGTGTCAAGCTTATTCCTAGTTTTCAAAAACAGGAATTGCATGTACTGAGAAGGAATTTTATGTGGAGCAGTAGTCCCCCTGATCCTACCTTTCTCTCATAATGCTTAGTGCGTTCCAGATTCAACGAACCAATTTAACACAAGAACCCCATCCAACGTGTAAGTAAATCTTTTTAGACCCATTTCAAGTAGCAAAAATGGAGCCCAAAATTACATAATACACATAAATATGTGTTATGATGAAATACTGTTGTATTGAGTACCAAATTTTTTGCCGAGTGTCTACACCTTGTTCAAAGACTAGGTCCTTATAGTAGGTTCTGAATAGACAGAGAGGAAGTGAGTCTGTGTTCTCAGAATCTCTCAATTTGCAGCACACATTTCAAAAATTACAATAAAAAAAATACAATTCAAAATATACAAATAGAATGAAGAGTGTTGGGAGAACGAAATATTTGGGTACTGCAACTATATCATTGACTTCCATGAATGATAATCTGCACTAGGATTTGTGGGTAGAGAGAGATACTGGTTTTGTTTGGGTTTTTTAGAGGGATTACTTTTCCAAGACTGTATTAGCAAAGATTGTCAAAGTTTGGGAAGAACTAGAATACTGCAAAAATTAACTTTCACTTTTTTTAAATACTTAAATAGCATTTATCCACCCACAGAGTGAGCTATATTGGCACATGTATCCCTTATTATAACACTTCAGGAAATCAAAAACTATCTTTACTATTTCACTGAGATAAGAATGTGCCTCTGTAAACATTAGGAATTGGAAGCTTAAATACAGAGAAAAGCAAATTGTTCAAGGCCACACAGGAGCTGGGGACACTAAACTTTTTTTTTTCTAGCCTTAGGTATGAAACCCTGTTTCTTGAACAAATATAAAAATTATTAGCTTAGTTAAGAATTAATGAAATAGGGAAGTTTTTTTAAATTGTTCTAAAAAATTAAGTTTCATTGTCTAAAAGAAATACAAGATTCAATAACAAGTTCCTAAGCCTGGGTCATTCATCAGAGTTTAATAATTTTTTTTACTACTGTGTTTTCTTAGCTATTCTAAATGCTGTGCATCGGATCTCTTTTACTATTAGCTTATGGCCTAGTTCTCATTTTCCTTTCCTTGTACACTTATGTGAATGTTTAAGAAGATGTCAATAACACAAACCTCTTTATAAAAGATTCCATTATAATTCTTTCATCAAATCACTTTCATAGTCCTTGGGCCATATATCTTACATTTGCGTTGTAAATTCATACATGTCTAAATAACAGATTTTCAATTTTTGTACAATTTTATATCTTTTGTCCTAATTACGTTAACAAAACTCCAGGTCCAATTTTAAAACATTTCTTTAATTCAGAAGTAGATAGTGTTCTCAGATTTCCACAGCTGTCTCTGTAAATGCTTGGACAGAGAAGAAGATTGGAATTCTTTAATTCTTCCATGTTTTGGAGAGGGATATATGGCACACATGAGAATAGCGTAATATCGGCTAAGAAAGCAGGCACATTTTTACCCTGTGAGCTAACAGTCTAGATGAAGCATATCATTAAAAAGCAATTGCAGTGTTGTTCAGGAAAAAAATTCATTGTGTGATATACACAAAATGAAAATATTTCAAATATTTTCAGTGTTATCACTGCTTTTCCACTCTTCTGCTTACTGTTTAGATATAGAAGCTGAAAGGTCCTCCATCCCTGGTTCTCAATGTTATTCACATGACTTTTATATCATCAATAAATCTTCCAGCAGGCAGCTAAAAGAAGCCAAAGAAGCATGGTGAGCAAGTGCATGAAGAGTATCCAGGGAAAAATCATGCTCTTCCTGAACCAAGCAATTTCCAGGATCTTGCACTGTTAAATGTAAACATTATGCCAGATCAATTGTCACTGCAGGGAAGTTATGCACTTTGTTTCACTCATGATATCGTCTGTGGATCTCACAAACATGTCAGAGAAAGACCAATGTTACTAGTAAAACATGAGTAAACTCAGACCTAAGGTAGGGGATTATGAAAAATAATTAAAAAAATATTAGTCATTGCAAATACAAAGCTGCTATCTGCTTTTTCTGCTTGCACTATTTAACAATGTAACATGAGTTTCAATCCATTATAGTTATAATAAAACATTGTCTCTCTACAGTTAAAAATGACACTCAGAAATATTTCTCCTCTTTTTTTGCCTGCTGCAACCATGTGCCATTGCTAATGCAGAGGAAAAATAAAATCCAGATACCAAAGTAATGCTTTGTAGTCTATTAAAACTCAGCTGTCGGCCAGAGTTAAGGAAATGATTGTGCTGTTTGTGCCATTTCTAATTAATAATAACTAAGGATTAATAATGCAATTTAGAAAAAGAATGTACCAGGTAAGGATTTAGAGGTAGATTAAAGTAATTTTATTGTAAATAGTCATGGATAAAATTAAATGGGAGCTAACACATTTTATGGTGCATCAAGAGAATGTTTAACACATTTTTCAAGCTCTGCTTCTCTTGGAAGCGTGTTAATGGATGTGGAGGTACTGGAAAGTTGCAGTTTCATCCCTGACAAATAGTCAGTTCAGAGATATCTGCAATGTTTAAGTTCTCTGCATTGTTGCAAAAAGCAGGAAAAACGATCTAATAGCAGGATTTTTCTCTGTCTATCATGTATTAAGGTCTTTAGAGGCTTCAGAGCATGACGGGCAACTCTGATCACACTGCTGAGAGAGAAATGGTTTAGCCCTTACAGGAGCCTGGTCCAGGACCTGCCCTCAGGAGCTGCACTTGGCCTACTGCAGGAGGTTTATTAGGTATTCTAGCAAAAGAAAAAATAATAAAGTCCAGTTACATTGGTCATGAATTTTTCTGCTATAAACAAAGGAAAGAACAATTCCCCGTTTACGTTCCAAGGCAGGTCAGCCTGCACAAGTATGAAAATGTTCAGGCCTAAGGCAGTGTGTGGCACTGCCACCCAGAGTCCATCTCACTCCACAGACCTTCTGTAGGCTGCAGTTTCTTACATCCGTACTGAACATGGGCCTTAATCCACTGTTTCGTCCTGGATTACCTGTCCATATGACTGACATGCAGCATCAGCTCAGCCTGGGTGCCTAAATTAAACTCACCTCACACACATCACCGAAGGAAGCCTGAGGCTCCTCTCCCGGGCAGCTCGCAGCTGGGGCCTCATGCGCTGCTTCCCAAACCCTAAGGATTCAGCCTGCGCTCTGACACCGCTGGGCACCCCCGGCAGCCTATGGTGGAGGGGCTGGGGGTGCCCCAGGTATAGGGGAGGCCATAAGCTGCACTGGTTGCCAGAGGGGAGCAGCTGTGGAGGTGGGAGCAACCACCTTGGCATGAAAGCCAACCCTTCAGGTGCAGAAAATGAGGGCTTTGGGGTTGTGGGAGAGTAACATCTTCATGTCAGGCATATCAGGAGCCTATAGTGATGATGGCTACAACACTTTGAGCCCAGCCATGGGCACAATCAGTGCTGTGATCAAAGAGCTTGGTAACATCCTTAGGCCTTTAACCTCTCCTCAATCTCAGACCACAGACAGAGCCCAAGTCTACAGCTCCTGTCACATCCCAGTTTCTTCTCTCTATCTGAGAGGTGGTCACTGGTTCACCAGAACAGTTATGGAATAGTTTAGGAGGTAGAACTGTCCTTATAGTCATTGAAAAAAATGTAAATTTTGCTTGCAGTAATGTGTACTGCTCAGGGCCAGTACATCCTAATAATGACCTCAGGAACCTGACAGGTATATTGCAGTTGGATGAATCCCTCTATTAAAACGCTTGCACCGAGTATTTTATCAGATATTGTCTTCTCTTATGGTAGATACTGCCTTAATCATTCATTTACTGGGAAAAAATCAGGTATGTATGAACCCAATATAATTCATAGTACAAACTGCATGACAATATGGAGCTACCTCCACTCAAAACCTTGCTAGTCTGTCTGCACCAGAGTCCTCATTTCCTTCAGGATGTACAGTTCTACACCTTTCACTGGTACATAGATGTTTGACAACAGTGCCCGAGTGCCCAAAAATAGGTTTTACAGGCATCTAAGCAGTTCTCTAACATACTTTGGAAATGGTATCATATTCTCCAGTCAGTAAAACAGTTTGTTTTATTTGAAACATCTCAATTCTTTAAAAAATGTAAATAAATAAATAAATATTTTAAAAGCATACAGATTCTGGTCTACTGACTGCCAAAGAGTTTTGGAACATTTAGTCCCTGGAACAGTGAGTGCTAGTTTCTTATGTGGTTCATTTATATATTTATATATATACACAAACACACACATATGCACAGAATAATAGAGCCTTGTAGCTAGGAGACTGCACAGTTCCAGTTTGAATAACAGAAACATAATGCCTCAGGAAGGATTAGCAGAATAGTTCAGATTGGTTTTATCAATATTCATTTGTATGTCCACTGTGTAGAAGTGGGACAGAGGTATTCGTTGCTACTAGTGTCAAGATTCTGGAATTACTTTCACCAGGAAGAGAAGCTTTATGTAATTTAACAGTGAATTTTTACATATATGATAAATCTTGACCATGCACTGATAGCAAAAAGCAGTCATAAATCTGCAAAGAGTAAATCTTTTTTTCTTTTAACCTCGAAACCTACATTAAGGAAATACATTGTTGTTTAGGTTACTCCATTTTTCAGAGACAGTTGTAATTGTGCTATGGTGATTTTTGCCTTTTCTTTGCCTCTGATTTCCCCATTTACAAAGTAAATGCTCAGACCATCAGCTGCTCACATTAATTCTTTACAGGGCAACAGGATAGGAATCAAAGCAAACAGTTTCTTTCTTTGATTAGCCATATACCAAACACAGCTGTAGTTCTACCTTCTGATTATCTCCCTTCTTCAATTTCATTTGGAGGATAACTTGTGTTAAAAACAGAATAGATGACTTTGCTAGATGCTACACATTATGAATACATTTTAGTCTTTTAGAAATAGCTATCAGTTCCTAGCATAAAATTACTGAGATATCAAATACAGAATTAAAGGACAGGTTGTAGGAGAACAGTGGCGTCACTTTAAGTAAGACTAACATTTGTCTTATTAAGTTTATTATCCTGTACACCATCTTAAGCATATTTTAAAAGGTAGGTCAAGTAAGCTGCTTCTTAATTTGTATGTATCAGTTTACAGAATCTCAGAATTGTAGAATCACAGAATGGCTGAGGTTGGAAGAGGCCTCTAGAGATCATCTTATCTAACACCACTGCTCAAGCAAGGAGCATAGACTATGTCTAGACACCTTCTGAATATCTTCAAGAATGGAGATATTCATTTTCTCAGAGCAACCTGTCCCAGTGCCCAAACATCCTGACAGCACTTGCAGGTTACCTGTGAATATTAACCAAATTTATCTGGTCACTCCTTCTTCAAGGACCTTATCCCATGGGACTCTTCCAAGAAGGTCTTTAAAAAGTCCAAAGTCTGCTATCTGAAGTCTAGGTCTGTGAACTTGCTTTTTGGTCTTCACCCTCTTCTGAGAATCCCAAAGTCTAGCATCTCGTGGTCACTGCAAACAAGCCTGTCTCCAGCCTTTGCAATTCCAATGAGCCTTTGTTTATGAGCATGAGATCCAGCAGAGCATCTCAACTCGTTGGCTCCTTTGCCATTTGGGTGAGGAAGTTGTCATCAATTCCCTGCAGGAGAATCCTTGACTGCTTATGCTCCACAGTGTGGTTCCTTCAGCATACGGGCACGTAGTAGTGTATGGGCACGTAGGAGAGGCATCCCAGCATGCTGATTTCTCAGAAAAGGTTGGGAGAGTGGTAGTGTTTGCCCCAAAATAGGTACTTCCTTGCTTACATTAAAATGCAGGAGGTGGCCCTGCTTAAACTCTATCTTGATGATTTTGTCTTTCACCTCACTCAAGGTCCTTTGCTTGTCAGCCCAGTCCCCAACCCCCCTACAGGTCTGCTGTTAACTCACTCTTGGTTATCCCAGTGTGCATATTTAGAGAAACGAATCTGCAAAATTACATACACAGAGTGGTTACAACTATCTGGATTTTGTATATATTTGCTCATTTAACTATTTGTTTTTAATTTAACGAATTCTAATGCAAAGTGCACATAGCTGTACAGAATGACTTTTAGAATTATTTACTATCATTATTTCAGGCTACTCTTGTTTCATAAAACACCAAGAAAACAAAATAGTAATAAAAGAAGCACCATTAGTCAGTCGCTTCTTTTACAAAACAAAATCTTGAACCAGATGTTCAGCTGGGCAAAGCAGAAGAACTATTCCTTTTTTTTTTTTTTATCTGGATAATTGTGCCCATGGATCGCAGTAGAGTTCCACAAATTTACACTAGCCCAAAAAGTGTGGTTTTCCTACCCCTTTCACCTTAAGATTTTCATTGCTTTTCTCTCCAGGTATAGACTATTTAGACGAATTTTATCCAGCCCTTTAAAGAGTGAACATAGGTGCTGATAGAATAATGTCTTGTGCAGGAAAATGAAGAGAAATGCATGCAATTTGCTCCATTAGGAAAACACACAGGGCAATTTCCAGCTTTGGGATGATTCTCTAAGCAGCGGTAAGAGGTAGAGTAATAAGATTTCCCATTCACTAAGAGCTCATGGTAACTTCTGCTCAGGACACAGGCAAACAAAATTCAGAATTTCAGACAGAACATACATAAGGGGAATTGCTATTCTTCTGTTGCTGTGAATGAGAATACATTTCCAATTACCAGTAGATTAATTCCTAAAGGGACCTACCAGAATGCTGGAGAGGGACTTTTTACAAAAGTGTAGTGATAGGAAAAGGGGTAATGGTTTTAACTTGAAAAAGGGCAGGTTTGCATTAGATATTAGGAAGAAATTCTTTACTGTGAGGTTGGTGAGGCACTGTAACAGGTAACAGGACGTCCCATCTCTGGAAACATTCAAGGCCAGATTGAATGGAACTTCGAGCAACCTGGTCTAGTGTAAGATTCTCTGCCCATAACAGGCAGGGTTGGGACTGGATGATCATTAATGTCTTTTCCAACAAAACCATCCTATGATTCTGATTCTGTGAATTCTACATATATTGCTGACTCTTGTGATGAGGAAACATTACAATTGGAATAAGAAAGTAAACAGAACATTATGAAAATAGGGTTTTTGTTTTCCATACTTATTTCACTCTTCAGTTGTCAGAGCTTAGTTATCATCAATGTGTTAAACAGAAACACTAGGCAATGTCGAAAAGCAGCATTTCTGCAAGAATATCACTTGAATTGCAAATGATACTACAACAAGATAATTGTTTTAGCTGTAGAGAGGACTTTTTGATAGAGTAAAGGAAGAAGCCAAATACAAACCACATTTTTCGGTAAGAGAACCAGTTTCTACAAATACATAGGTAAATAAGGAGTATATAATAAATGCTCTTAATGGGGGATTTTTAAAATGTCATTACAGTTGTTAATTTGTACAAACATGCACTGCAGTGTAAAGAAGATAGACTACTGTTTGCTACATGACACGGGGAAACGGGAAACAGAAATTAGGAATTTGAACATTACAGTCTGTGCTTGAAGAAAACTATAAAATTAGGTTGTTATGATCTTTTCACTCTTTTCATTCACATTACCCAACTCATCTGAGTAGAATCTCTGGGATTCATTGAAATGTTCATTTGTATAAGATCTACTTCATGTGACCAAAGGAAATAAAATCATCTTCATAATTTGCCAAGTACATGAGGTCCTGGATAATTTTCTGTGTTACTAAATATAATATAACTCCATAAGAGTGTAATTTAAATTGTTAAAGATGAATTATTTTGTAATGTAAATAAATTTCCCCAGAGCATTCATTCACACCATGCTGTTATACTAGAAGCAGGTTACCAAAAAAATTAATCCTTCCAGGTATTTCATGGCTTGTCTGTGGCATACAGTATGCTTTCAAGATAAGCATTTTTCTGATAAAGCATTAGCAGTAAGGTCTGTGCTAAATTTATGCTGTTGGCCCAATTTCCAAAAAGGTTTATTTTACAAAAACTAGAACTCAGGTGCTGCTGTTCTACAACACTTCTATAACATTAATGTGGGTGTCCCAGTTTGGAACAAATNTGACATGATGACAGAAAACTATGATTTCATGTCAGCAGGGTTAAAATTTCAGACTTGAATAAAATGTTTCAGTCAGAAGGGACAATACTGTCAATGAACAAAAAGACATTTCCATTTATCTTTTCTGACGGTAGAAGATACACAGAATAAGAAAGTACTGCAGGAGCACTTGCTAGCACCATTACAACTAAAGAGGACTTTCACACCAGGGAATGCTTTAAGTATTTTACTTCTTACATGAATTTATTTCCCTTGCAATTACCTTTAAGGTGTTCTATCATTTTGGCTGCTTCCAGAAGCTACTTCTACTAATGCATGCCCTCTGCTTCTCTTAGTCTAACTTGCAATTGCATTAAAATATATGATTTAGTGTCATCAAAGACATTACTTGATGTACTCTGGTGTCAGAATTAAGCCTTTGTTCTATAAAAAAATGGAGCACATTTTTATGTACTTGACCATGTTTTCCATTCTGAAATATTAAAAAATATTTAATAACACAGCATAACTTTGCTGAAGATACAGAATAGAAAAAATGAGATCTATAGGTATGAGATCTATACTTGGTAAAATGTACAGTATTTTTAACCTTTGCTCAGTTAAATTACTCCTAACTAAATCTTTGTATATTCACTCTTACCACCAAAATGACAACATTCTTTTTTATTGTATTATCTCTGCCCCAGCCTGATGGAGACTTAGACATTACTCCATTGCTTCCAATTAAGAGTTGATGTAACGCTCAATCATCTACTTTGTTACTCCTTATTTACACTCTTGGATTCACAATCACATAATGAAAAAAAGAAAACTATGCAGAGGAAAATTAGACAATAAAAAATGCTGGTAGAAATTAGGAATCCAAACCTTAAATGGTGTTTAGGTTTTCCAATTTAAAATATGGATGGAAAAGTTTCCTGAAGTCCATGTTCAAAAGTCGTATCTTTGTCTCCTCTCACATATATATTTCACTGTATACTATTTCACTTAAATCAATTTATTTAGGCACACTTCTACCCCTAATTAAAAAGTTATCTTGAGCAGCTGAAAATACTAATACCACCACTAATCCCAACCTTCACAAATCACATATAATTTGGCTTTAAAAGTGCTAGGTTTAGAAAGTATCATGTGTGGACCAATTTTTTTTCATTCATTATTATGTTTTGAGAATTAGTATAACTTTCCATAAATTATTTACATATTTTCAGTTTGTATTTGTTGTGCTTATCACGCCCTCTCCCACCGGAGAAAGTGGTTTTGGCTTATACACAGACTCTCAATTCACAAAAGGAGAAGAACAGCCTATTAAGGCTAGATATTCTGCATTCCCAGGTTTTACAACAGAAATCAGTCCAATTTGCTTTACTGCCTTAGGAAAGGGTTGAACCTAACCTTACAAAAACCTGCAGTGATGATAGTACTAGCACCAGTATTGGTGATGTTGGTGATGATGGAGGGCAGAAGGCACGTTGTCTCCGTCTTACAGAGAGATGGCTATGGCAGGTACATAAGTTATATCAGCCAAATTGCAATCTGACATATCCAACCTTTCTGTGGCATTGCTTCTTAGTAGCAATCCACCACTCATGCCACAAGGCATGTTCTTGCAGCAGGGAGAAGAAAAGCTACAAAAATAGGAAAAGACAAGTTTTCAGCAGGACAGAGTTTTTGCTGTTAAATTCTTGATCCTGCCATCACCTATACTCAGAGTCATGTCTGTGGAGCTATCAGAGTATGACTGAAAGAAATTTCCAGTTCAGTACAAGTTCATTTTTGATACCTATAGTATGTTGCAGGAAATGCTGGGAATGTCTTATTAACAGATCTGTATGATAGTTGACAGTGACACCATAAAATGTCTTGTACAAATGAAAAATTTTGGACTTAATTGTGGCAAGCTCAGGTATGAGTGGCAGTGAAGCCATTCAAGCTTGGCATTAAGCCGTGGCAATTCAGGATTCAGGTGCTGGGTAACTACAAGAAGCCTCTTGTGTCAACTCCACTGAAAATTCATTGGTGAAGGGGAAAACACTGTCAAACAATCTCAAAACAATTCTTAAAAAATTAGACCATTTCCTTGTGAAATGTTCTCAATTCAGCTATTCTTAACTGTATATGAAATACACCGTTACCAAATTAAAAATAATTAAGTTCAAGACAGAGTTCTTATTAACTTCAGATGACCAAATCTTTTCTAGGCGTCTCCAAACAACATATAGTATTAATGACTTAACAATTTATAAAAAAAAAAAAACACTTTCAAGGTCAGTTCTGTATGGTGATTTTTACGGTATTGGAGTCACACTTTAACAAATTCTTATTTTGTGAAAAAAGTCGTTAGCACATCCCACAGAGCAGGTAAGAGACATGTTCCAGCTGTTATGACAAGGTTATTTATTCATGAATTGCTGAGTCACATTCAAAGATAAACCCCAATTCCCTGAAATACTTAATTTAAAAGCTAACATGAGATCCATAGAAAGTGAGAAAAGACCACTCTGAACAAAAAGAGAGAGACTGTAAATTTAATGCCATTTAATGCAGTATAAATACTCAGATATTTTAAGACAGGTAAACTATCTTTTGTGTCTGTTATAACGGATTTGCTTGGAGAAGCCAAAGGGAAAGAGTGCTCTCAGTGCTAAACAACAATATAAATTCTGGGCAGCTCATACCAGCTAAACCACGGTCATTCCATCTGTACTATCTTTATTTTCATGACTTACCTCACATAACATCATCACATTTTAGATTAGCTTCATATGGCAATCTACTAACCATTTATATGATTGATCATGTTGAATAGTTATAATTAAGTTATCTGTCAGAAATGAATATATTGAAGACATTTGCTCCTTTACTCTGAAAGGAAACTGAAGGAAACAGTCAAGGTATCTTAATGCTTGTTCTAGAAATACTACTGGCAGAAAATAAGAGGCTGTTGAGTCCTCTGTTCTACAACAGAAGGAAACAATTTCTATGCAATTGTTTTTTTCAGCAAAACATGAGGCAGATTGCAAATTTTCAACCATTTATATTAGTTAAAAAATTAAGATTCTGGAAAAGACATATTGTTCCACCTCAGTTCTCAACATGGAAATGTCCTATACCTTGGATCAGCAGTGACAGTTATAGGGTCTTGGGGCCTTGGCCACACAACATGCTTTCTGATTGCTTGGAACACACTCTGCATAGCACAATGGCCTCTGTCACCATGCAACTGGTTGTGCCAGACTCAGCTGTGCTGGCAGCATTTGGCAGATGGTGGAAGTGAGATGGAAACTGTGGGAGTACAAGGTAGTAGTTCTGTCTGACTGCTCTTCCTGTGTAAGACTTCTACACCACTTGGGCAAGACTGATTTTTTTCACACAAAACCTGCTCTCAGATGGTATTACTGACCATTGACTATGCAATGGTAGTCTAAATAAAGTTTCAGGAATCAGAACAATTAATGAATGGGCTAATTAGAGACCACTCATTTGTGACACAGCCAATAAGTGGTTCACAGCTAGCTAGTAGAAATACATTCATTTCTGAAGGATTAATACTTTGTTTGGCAGAAGAGCAAATAACCAGAGAAAGAACTCAAGAGCATATAATTACAAGTGTCATAATAACAAAATACAAGAGTAAACAAAAATTGAGATCAGATAGGTTTGCAATAAGTGTTGAACTAATCACAACACAAAATAAAGGTACAAGAGGTTCAGTTAGTTGCTTATTCAATAAAATTTCTTGGGTGTACTCAAAAGCATAAACACACAGATTAGTTGTAATGTACTCCAGTGCAGCTGTGCAGAACCAGTTTCACTTTGCCACAGTCCCAGTACACACCACCAAGCCATATTGAAACCCAAAATCCTAGTATATTAATGACTCCTCAGCACTTTTTTAAATTGTCTTCTCCTGTAATTGTGTAAGTTCACACTGCTTGAGACCTCACTCATGTTTCTCCTTTACACCTTTCCTCTCAGAACTATATTCTTATATGTTTTATTCTTCACATTTTTATATTTATTCTGCTCCACTTTGTTTTCTTCCAGCATGCTCTGGTGCTGTAGCCACTTGTCATTTTAAAGAACACAACTTCCTCTCTTCTCTTGCATTGCCTCTTAAAGCTTCCAAATAATTCTGATAAGGGTAGTTTCCCTAAAAGTTGTGTCAAACATCCTCCAATTTAATTAGCCTTGTATTTGGGAATCTGTTTAGGCATGTTCTTTCAGATGTTAAGATTTTCCTTAACAGTAGTCTTGTGTCAGTCTTTGCATTGCTCTTACAAGTAATAATTCCCTACAGAAAATGACTGACTAACTGTGCCTCCTCGTGACTGTAGCAGAGGCAAGGCCATACTTTGGTTTGACAGAATGGCATAAGTGTTTTCTTTCAACACTTCAGTACATAAGGGTCAGCTATCTTGAGATCTGAAGAAGCACAACATATTTGTTCCTTATACTGCTTTAGAGAACTTATATCCTTAATCCTCCAGTTTTATAAAAATACGTTTATTCCTTCTTTATCTCTCAAGTTTTTCCATATTTTTTACTTGCTTTTTTTTTTTATATGACAATAAGAGACAATGTATTGTAAGTTTCAGCCTTCAATTTTTTCAGTGGGCTTAACCTTAAGTGCAGCTTAGGGACTAAATCTTCACTTTCGAAAGGGCAGAAGCATAAGCACTAATATCCAGAGGATCTTGCTTCTCTTTACAGTGGCAGAGCTCAGTGGCTTCTGCTAAGTGAAGGAAGAAGTTTGGTCCATTTCATTCATTTTATACTTGCTGATTGAATTAATTCATTAGCCCTATGTAAGGTGGTAGATTTTCCATTTTCAGAATAAGTACATGCAGTAAGTATGCTCTTCATTTAGTAAAATGGATCATTAACAATTGATGCAAAGTGGCATAATAAATACTGCTGTTTTTCTTTTGCATCCAGTGTTGGGTTCAACTGGGGATTAAATTGCCTCATATCCTACACATTAATAATTTCTAAGGCTGATATTTATGAGAGTAGCATGAAAGATATTTGAGGCTTTCAGAAGAATGTAATTTCAGAGATTGTGGATTAGATGTTTACATGCTTATGTAGATGATAATTATTAAAATGAACTTCAAATATTAGATTACATAAATAAAACTTTTATTGACAAACATTACTAAGGCATATATAATGAATATGTAGTGTATATATAGGATGTCTATAATACAATTTAGGGTAGGTTTTCAGCAATAAATAAATAAAATATTTCTACACATTAGGCAAAAATACTATCTCCTACTTAGCTTAATATTTTTAAAAACCAAAATCAGTCCAAAATTTGTCCCTGCAGAAGGCACATAGACCTTCTGCTTTCATAGGGGAATTGAAAGTAATGATGCGTTCCAACAGAGACATAATTCTTCCTTTTGGTTATTATGATCAACTTCCATAAATAGAGTAAACCACTAAGATCAGAGAATGCTACACGAATCTTGAAGAAGCTGAGATGGACGTGATTATGCCTAAAAAGATATTGGTAAGTAAGAAGGAATTGTCTGTAAAACTATTTCTTCATGCTGTAAGGCTGTGTGTTGCACTGATCAACTTTGCATTTTCTGCTGACATCCACAATACTACATATCCATGTTGTAGACTTAGGGTGAAATATTACCCTTTCTGCCACTAGCTCAGTGGACTGCAGTTTAAAATTCAGTTTGTTGTAGGTTCATTTTCCCCTTTCTCACCATCTGGCATTGGCCTGATCCTTGTATCTATCAAACAACTCCGTGGCCTACTACATTGACTTTTCCTTCTAGCATTGCTGGTTTAGCTATTCAGCAAAAGAAGGTTTGATTTCAGAATAGGTTAGTGTAAGTGATTTAGCTGTAATCATGCCTGTGGATATGCTGAAATCAAGACTGAACATCCTGAGTACTCAGAATCCCTGCTATGCATTGCAAAACTTACAGGAAAGCTGAGCTTCCATGTATTCATTCTCTGTGCTTAAACAAACTAGATTAGAGCTGCCTCTGGTGTAACATTTCTGCTAGTACTTCTTACAGACTGTGCACTGTTTGATGGCAGTTGGGCAAGAAGGTGCTTTCTTTAAATGAGAATTCTCTGGCTCACTGTAAATGACATAATGTTTTTTCATCACTTTTTGTTCTTTTTCCTTCTGGTTGTGTAACTCTAGAATCAAAACATTGAAACTGTCATCTGAGGATACTACATATAAAGAGTTGCACTTCATTACTGCAGACATTTGATCTGAAAACAAATCCTATTATTTCAATATATTCATGTAAAACAGAACCAGGAAAAAATCCTAGAATGTGGTCAGTAAATTATGTGTATAAAGTGAGAATAATATTGATCACAACTCATGAAAGAAAGGAAGGACACTTGAGTTTTTAAGAGGTTTTGTATAAAAAACAACCCAGCTAAAACAGTAGTTTCTTAACACCCTCTAAGTGACAAATTGACCAGATGTTGTATAAAAAAAGGGCAAGCAGAAACTGAAAAATGCTAGAGAGAAATACGCTTTCAATTCCCACTTACTACACCTAAGGTATGCTCTTACTGCTCTAACTTAAGAAGTAGCACTGATTCCTACAAAGATGAGCAAGCTATAAAGGAGGGAAACCTCAAACAGACCTTATTAGAACAATTTTTTAAAGTTTATAGAAACTAACAGTGCCATCTTGAAATTCTTCTACTTTTATGGGCAGCTAATTTAGAGAATGCTGGCAGGGGGTTGTGGTATCAGAGTTGCTCAGACAAAGAAATGAACATGTTTCTGCATTCCAAGAATCTGCAGGGAACAGAAAAGCCTACATAAAGCATTAGACAATTACAGTAAACATGCTTTTTGATTACAAGGGCACACATTGCTGTTGCAAGGTTAACCACCACAGAAATAAAGTCACAGTGGTATTTTTTTAAATTGGGTGGAAATACTTTTTTCCTACTAGAACTGATATGTTGTCATTCATGAGAGGAATTTGTTTTTAAACAATGCTGAGGGTTTTGGTGGTTTGGAGGTTTTTTTTCTCCAGCCAAAAAATGAATTGCTGTTTTTGCTAACTAAATTAAAAAGAAGAAACTACAAGCTTCACAGCTTGGCCAGTCACCCAAAGACTAAACTCAATGGCTCCCTATGGCCACCACCAGTTTGGTGCAGCGTACTTTCAACTCCACATTTTTCCTGCTGTACCTGTTCTCACAGGTGCCAAGGATGATCACAGAATAAATTAGGTTGGAAAAGACCTCTGAGATCATCAAGTCCAACCTATGACCTCACACCACCTTGTCAACTACACTGTAGCACCTACTGTAGCATCAAGCACTCTTCTTAAATACCCTCAGGAACAGTGACTCCATCGCCTTACTGGGCATCTCATTATAATGCCCAATCTCTCTTTCTGTGAAGAACTTCTTCCTAACATCCAGCCTAAACCTTCCCTGGTGCAGCTTAAGACTATGTCATCTCGTTCTGTCACTGGTTGCCTGGGAGAAGAGGCTGGTCCCCACCTGGCTACGCCCTCCTTTCAGGTGGTTGTAGAGAGTGATGAAGTCTCCCCTGAGCCTCCTCTTCTCCAGGCTAAACAACCCCAGCTCCCTTAACCAGTTCTTATAGGACCTGTGCTCCAGATCCTTCACCAGCCTTGTTGTCCTTCTTTGGACATGTTCCAGCACCTCAATATCCTCCCTAAATCAAGGGGCCCAGAGCCAGACACAGTACTGAAGACATGGCCTAACCAGTGCTGAGTACAGGGAAAGAATGACTTCCATGGTCCTGCTAGCCACACTGTTCCTGTTACAGGCCAGAATGTCATTGGTCTTCTTGGCCATCTGGGCACACTGCTGGCTCATGTTCATCCTGCTGTCAATCAGTACCCCCAGGTCCCTTTCTGTCTGGCCACTCTCCAGACACTCTGTCCCCAGCCTTTAGTGATGCAGGGGGTTGCTGTGGTCAAGTCAGGACCCTACACTTGGTCTTGTTGAAGCTCATATCATTGGATTTGGCCCATCTATCCAGCCTGTCCAGGTCCCTCTGCAGAGCCCTTCCACCCTTCCAGCAGACTGACAGTTTCTTCCAACTTGGTGTCATCTGCAAATATGCTTATGATAGACTCAATCTCCTCATGCAGATCACCAATAAACATATTAAACAGGACCTGGCCCAACACTGATCCCTGGGGGATGCCAATAGTGACTGGCTGTCAACTGGATGCAACACCATCATATGGTTGGACTATATGTAACAAATTATGAACAGATAATGCTATCATCAACAGTAAAGATTTCATCATAAGTGTAGTCATAAATAGTGGGGTTTTTAAAGCTCTGGTGTCTGAAGTTATGTGAAGGTTCAAGATTTTAGTTTCTTTGAGAAAAAAATAATCTAAAATTACTTTTTCAAGTCTTTTGGCTACAGGGAAGAACTTCACAATCTAAAGATTCAAAAAAGGGACCAGAAGTGAAAAAAAAAAGTGGATTTTTATTCTTATTTTTACATATTCTTGTTATTTTCTTAAAGCTTGAGATTTGGCTATGTTGTTAATGTATCAACACAGCTGTAATGTAAGACAACAGCTAAGCTTGCAATTACTATCCAAAAGGTACCAATAAGAAACAGAAGTCCAATCAGTTCAATGGACTTTTTCAGGTTTTTCCAGAAAGCTGCAGTCTGACCCAAAATTTAAACCTCCCAGACCACAAACCAATCATTTATTCATGAGACTATCTTTACAATTTGGGTAATGTTTAAAAAGAAAACTGATAAAAATAATAGTGTGTTGAAAAAATTAAATATACAATGAAATAAAGAATAAATAATAACTTGCTAATCCCAAATTTTAGCAAGATAAATTTAGAAAAGTTTGTAGAGGAAATCTCAGTAACATTTTCCAAGATTTTATTTAATTTTAAAATCTGAATTATTTGTCTTCATTCAACCCAAACTAAAACAAAGTGCTTTCCATTTTTTGAAGTTTCTCTATTCAGAAGGCAGATAGAAAAAAGATCATATTAAAAGAAAGTTTGATAGGTTTTTTTTATTTCAGTGAACTTTTCACTGCTAGCATCTACATTTAAAACATGTCAGGGTAGTAAGGAGAGGACCAGTGTAGAGAGCATGGCAGTCAGATGTATTTTGCAATATTACCTACAAAAACCAAAATGTAGTGTAGCAGGAGGTGGACAAACTTGCGGAGATTATGTAAAGATATTGAACGTCCCTATGTTAATGAATGTTTGCTGTCAGAGTCCAGGGTATCTGGACTACACCTCAAATTGCCCTGGAGGGTCTGGGACCCTCGCAGAGACCCCAGGAGGACACAGTCTTTGATCTGTGCCCCTAGGAAAAGCTTCCAACATTAATGGAAGAAGCAAAAGCAGTAAAAACATAAGTTAGATTATAGTTTAGTTTGTCACAGAAGTGAAACTTATAGTTTTGGGTTTTGTAGTATGGAAATAGAAGACAAGATGGAGGATTTTGGGTGTTGCACTAAGTTCTCTTTTCTTCTTCTTGCTGCTTGTACTGCAGTAGAGGTGGCACATAGGCATTGGTAGAATAAGGTTGAGGTACAAGAAACGTGTTAGCAACAAGTTATGATTACTGGTACAGAATTGTAAATATAATGCGTATTATCAGTTCATTGGTTATTAGAGTCCTTAAAACCTGGCAGCAGCCGCCATTCCATGGCTTTTGCAGCACATGCTTCAGTGTGTTAAACTCGGGTTCAGGGTGGCATGCTGAAGTTGTGGTAAGAACTTAATAAACAACAAGAGAAACTGAGAAGCTGCGAGTCCAATCTTTTTTATCTGGTACGGGACTTTGATAATTAGAAGAAAAGCTCCAATTTAGGATCCAGGGCAGCAACAGTTTGCTAAGCCCTCTTTTAATATTTCCTATCTGAATATCTTCACAAAGAATTGTTTTTTTGATTACTACTACCACAGCTACTACTGTAGGAAATTGGTGAAAGGTATATTACATACAGAGAGTATGGAAAGGGCTGAGTTCAGGAATAAAAGGAGGTTTACATAGCATGTACTCAGGATTTATAGCACAATTGTCTTTTCAAGAGAGGGTCACTGTGCAATACAATAATTGTTTCATTTATCTTGTGCTGAGTTACAATAGAGAGTGGACTCAAAGTTGATTAAAAATTAAAATGCGCTTTATTTAACATAATGGTAAAGTGATGCTTCATAAATGGAATAGACTTTTCCATTTCTCCCATCATAGGCTGCTCTCTGGTTTCTTTTCACATGCTGATATTCTTAAATGCTGGATATTTTCTGCAAATTTAAATGTTAAGGATTAACAGAGATAATTGCTCCCAGGGCTAATGGCCACTATTACATGGATCATGACTGGAACATCCTTCTGCTTCATTTGGTACTCCGATATTCCCTTCCTGTACAGTCATGAGGTCACCTGCTGTATTTTTATGGTATAGAAATACAATGAAAATATTTCTTACTCCATAAATTTCATAGAAATATATGATAGAAATATATTTGTATGGCATAGATATATGTTAGGTCTCAGCACATGAAAATTTCTAGAGTGAGACTTCACAAGAATTCATCCTTAATGCTAGCAATAATTTTGTTACTAAAGAAAAATCTACATTTTTTTGTCCTCAGGTCAATTCTTGACATTTCATAGTGTAACCACAGTTGTACAAGGTACAGCAAGTTATAGACAATCACTGACTATTAAATACACTTTCTCACAGGATTAGTTAATCAGCATAATTTCTCAGATGTAAGCTTCTCTAAAGTCCACAAAATTTTTCAGTCCTATACTTACATTGAGGTTCTTTCATAGTCCTGTTCATTCTAGGTAAGCAAAGCACTTAGCTGGTATTTGCACCCAGGACACATGTAAATATCTGAGGTCAGAGACGTCGTCTTCTATTACATATTGTGACTGCATTATCTTGATGTCCTGGCTCCAGGCAGGACAGGGTTAATTTTCGCAGTAGTCAGACAGGGCATGGCTAGGACCTGGAGGTTATCCTATACCACTCACCTCACATTATTTTCTGGCAACAGGGGAAGGGGTCACTTCCAGGTCAGGGTAGCGTGACAGTGGTCAGATATTATGGTGGTAAGCATTAGCATGTGAACCAGTCACCTCTCTTGTACACTTTTGTTATTAATATTGTTGCTGTTACTGTTTGTTTTCTTATCTCATTGCAGTTACCAGTAAATAGTTCTTATCTCAATCCATGATCTTTACCTTGTGCTTCCAATTCTCTTCTCCAGTCTGCTGTGGCAGGCAGATGGGGAGTGGGGAATGAGTGAGCAGTATGTGGTTTCACAGAATCACAGAGTTGCAGAGTATTCTAAGCTGGAGGGGACCTACAGGGATCATCAAGTCCAGCTCTTGAGTTGATAGCCTGTGCAGAGATAAAAGCAGCGAATTTTGTGTTTAGAGTGTTTCAGTGGGAACACTACATTGGGGAATACCATTCCTAAACCACGAATATGACTTGATTTTTTCCCTTATCCCAATTTTCCTAAATTGTTCTTAAATATCATCATTAGATCTATTGCCCATCATCTTCTGACATAAAGCAGATTCCTCCCATGAGGAATTCATGTGCCTTTCATTTTTTGATCATTACTGTTTTTCATAGTGCGATATCTACTTCCTGCCTTCAGGATCTTCTTATTAAGCAAAATTAACATTTCACCATTTTGAGTATTCTACTTTACATTGTTACTAGATTTTTATATATTGTATGGAAAACAAAGCTGTTAATTTATATTGATGAGTAGTTAATATTTATTTCTATATAAAAAGAAAAGATACTGTTAGATGCTCTTATTGCTTTCCTGTGAGACTCTTTATTGCTAGAAATCATGTCATGAAACACAGTAATTTCCAGACAGCAAAGGAACTACTTGAAATAAATTATATTAACATACTCTCAGGTCACTGAAAATTCATAGTTATCCCCCTTTCTACTTCCCCTTTACCAAGGCCTCCAATTTCAGGTCAGCCATGCAGCAGTTTAACAGTTTTTAATATCAAAATCTTGTTAGCTTACTAAATGGAACCAGCTTGAACGTGGAAAGACCTGTAAATCATGTTTTTTCAGCCTCAAAGTGGAAGAGAAGAGAGAGAGAAAGACGTATGTTACAGATGCCAGAATTCTCACTTAATGCATGTGGTAGCACAGTTCTGAAAATCATCGGCATACACAAGTATTGGTAAACATAAGTATCAGAAAAGAATAAGATTAATCTCAAGTCTAATTATAGTCAGTAGAAAATATTGACGACAACAATTAAAAAAAAAGCCCAAACCCAACAATGTGGCTCCTTACACATTCTGGAGTCTCTCACATTAACATTATTTTGTGTGATTCTCTTTCATTTATAACAGAACTGGAAACTCGGTTTTTCAGACTCTTTGCACTGAAGCTCATTTTCCATACATTTTTTCTTATCCCCCATGCCGTTTTGCATATGTACAATGAATTATGTTTTGGATCAATCTATCTTTGTCTTGACTCTCTAGGATTGTCTTGCGTGGGCTTATTCTGCATGCTTATGCTTTTCAGTTGCTTTTACCTGTTCCCTTTACAGCTTAGCAGCCTTTGCCATTTGAAAGAACTTCTCTAGTTTATTTGGAGGTATCTGCACGGGAATAAAGTAGAACATAGATAACCATGTATTTTTAAATTTTTTCTTATGGGCCATGTTTTTCACATCCATCTACCTAATGGTTCCATTATATCAAAGGCTTCATATAGGGAGGTGTTTCATTGTTTTATCCTAATGTTTAGGATCACAGTATTCATTAAGTCTTTGGCACTTTCTAGGATGATTGTGCAGAATTTGTGCTGTTCATTTGCTAGCAATTCCACTTTTTCCCCCTTTTGGATACTAAAGTCTTGGTTTCTTTTCCTGCATCTCTTTTTTTCCCCTCAATTTGTTCAGTAAAGAAGTTCAGTTCTTAATTTTACCTTTTAAAACCAAACTAAAAATACAGCTTTCTTAGTAACCATTCTAAATGTTCCTTTGACTGCTCTTAATTTCATCCCAAAAAGTAAGGAGTATGTTTTGAAGTCGTCAGCCTCCTCATTAATGCTTTTGTATTACATGGTCAAGGCCACACAGTCACTGACCATCTACTCCCATCAAATTCTGTTATCACTAGATAAGAGCTGCCTTGTTTTATGTTTGGTCTCACGAGAGGAACATGAATTCAGACCATTGTGGGTAACACAGTGTGCAGACATTAGATAACAGGACAGATAGTGATATGCAATAAAGCTGTTTACATCAGGGAGCTGGTATTTGGCACAAATGCTGAGGTCTGTCCAACAGGACCAGAGAGCAGTAAAGACTGAGACAGGACAAGGAGGAAAAGTAGAACAGCAAAAAGAAGATACGAAAAAAAGAAAAAGAAGAAATAAATATTGTGAAAAGAGTCAGGAGGCTTCGATGAGACAAACTACCTGGTGCTTAAGTACCCAATAAAGGAGAACAGGATTTCTCTAACACAGACTTCAAGGTGGAGCATCTCAGTTCTATTCATTTAATATTGATGGCTAACTAGTCTGAAACTATACTAAAGAAAATAAATTTAAAGGAATTTATTTTTTAGCTTTCCAAAACCACATTAATCTTCCCATATTAATAATCATATTTGCTCTTTTCAAAGCTTTCTAAATAGTTCTCTGCCCTGGATAATTTAAACTACAGCACTATAAGATGGAATTCACAAAGAGATCTGTGAAAAGAAATAGCAATGCAAGGCAATGTATACTGCATGGAGTGCTGCCATCTTTTGGTTATAAAAAATTAAGGTTGTTTCAAGAGCTCTGAATATGTCTAAGCAAGATGAAGAGTCTGAAAACATAATATGTAAGCTAAGTATTATTAAATAGAATCACTGTTATTACTAAAATTACTAAATTTTTTAGTAAATTTTTTAGACTCACTCTGAATTGTAAGATTTCTGCTTAAAATAACATGTCCTTTCATTTAAATTTTTTTTTAAACTTTTGCTCTTTCAAAGCTCTAGATAAGCAGAGCAATGAAATATTTTTTCCTCTTCTTGCAGAGGAAGTTGAAACATTTAAAGCACATAAGAAATTGCATTAGTTAATTATTTCTGCAAGTCCCTCTATTAAAACCAGAAAACTGAAAGATAATTTTGTAGTATTCATAAGTAGGCATAATTTTACTTAGATAATATTTTACAATTTTTTTCAATTTTTTTTTTTTAAAGAATCTTTTCTTAAAATACGACATATGTTTCATTGTTATGTTTTAGAGATACTATGTATTTCAGTAGTCCCAGGGCAAGCCAGTAGGCAGTCATTTCCAGCTATTTTTAGGTAACCAATAATGATTGTATTTGTTAATAGTAATTAATAAAGAAATAACCATCTTTTTGAGGGAGATTTGCATCAGTTTGTTTTTGCCTTTTTCTTTCCATATAAAGATCCAATTTTTTTTCTTTCTGTGCATAAGTAATTTGAATTAATGATATACTCAAATTCCATCCTCATAAGAAACATGCCTGTGCAAGTGATTATCATATTGTTTCTTTCCTTTTATGTAATTTCCACAGATGTAAAAACTGTATACATAGAGAATTTATTTAGCTTCAGTAGAGTTTAGAAGTGGATGGGTTTGTTTTGTCTTGAAGGAAATGAGCAGAGTATTCCTATTTTGATTTTTCTTTCAAATTTTAAATGTTTCTTTACAGTTAAGTTGATTAAAGTTTCTGGATTCATGCCTAATAGTAAAAGCTTGAAATTGTGATTTTAAAGGTGGGAAAGTCAATAGACAAAATAAGAGTTTAATCCAGGTTATTTTCTCTGGAAACTTTTGAATTCAGATTTATAAATTTCATATTTTAATCAATCTGGAAATGTGTGTTTGCCCTCAGATTTGTTTGCTTCTTCACAGCTACAATAGCAAAACAAACAAAATAAATAAACTCAAAAAAAAACCCAAAACAAAACCTATTACCTGCTGTAGTGGCTTTTCATGTTGTTTTCTGTGCAAAGCAGCTGTTTACTGTACCTAATAATGATATTCCTCATTTGTTAAAAGTGCCTTGTCTACCTAGTAGTAAATGACAGTAGAACCAGTAGAACAACTATCAGTACAAGAACCAGTAGAACATCTTGGCTAAGGCTGTTTCTTTACAAGATTCCAGCTGATTTAGGTTTCTTTTTCTTACAGGAGTGTGTTTTCTTGGTGCACTATTCCACATTATGTATGTTTTGTTGTTTTCTGGTTCTGCTGATGCAGTGATGTTTTCTGTCAAAGGCAGTTTACAGGCACATTACCCTGCTTGACAGAAACAGTGAGCTACAAGGATTTCCTGAGGAGAAACTTCCAGATGCAGTTTGTGAGATTTCTCATCTCTCAACTACATTAATTACATTATCTCTCTGAAACAACATTCTAAATGAAACCATTCCCTGAAAGTCTTACACACAGTCCAGCTGTCTGGACTTCTCTAATGCTTCTGTCATCTATAAATAATTCACAGAAAGACAACTGGGAGACTGTATACTCATTTTCTGCTCTCTCAATATCTGTCAGTCATTGGTAAGAAAAGATTTTCAACCTGACAGCTGTGGGAAGATAGAAGTTGGCCACTTTAAATCTTAAAAAAATCTCAAGTCCGGATTTAATAAGAAATGTAAGTTGTTTTAAAAAATAAAAAATATTTTAGCTCTTTTATTTAGTTTGTAGTTCACTGAGGTCCTGTTTTCACAAGCTTTATTATAACCAAGAATACAAGACTTCAATTTGAAAATAAAAAAGAAAAAAGTGATTTCAACATAGTCACTCATCTCTGGAAGCTGGAGCTTTCAAAAAAAAAAAAAAGAAAAACCCTGAGAGCTGGAATAAAATCTTGAGTATTAACAACACTGATACAAAAATGTTCTTAACTTGAAAAAGTGGCACAGTCTATTAGAACAGAACAATACAATTGCTTCCATAGGAAAAAAAGATCATATATATTGTTGAACTCAAGAGTTGAATGACATGGATGATATGTGATATGTACAAAGCCTGAAGCTATATCTAACAGGTATGGTTACTTTGGTTTATATCTGGGTTTTTTGCACATTAATGCTCTGGAGGAAAAATGAATTAATAATTAATAATAATCATTAATAATTCCAGTCAAAAGATTAGGAGACAAAACTCAGATATGCTGTAATTGAACTTGTACTTACTTTCCCCAGATAACAATTTGTCTCGTTATTTGTATTATTGTGTCAAGTGGCAAAAATATTTTTTGACCTTGTAATCCAAGGGAAAAACACTTGCAGTTCACCTTTGAAAGACTAACAGGACTTGTGGGTCTCTGAGTCATCTCTTTTTATAATTACATCCTACAAACTTTGATTATAATAATAATTGGAATTTTGCCTGAAGATTATAGTACTGGACCAATCATAGACCTAATTTATCTTGAAATTCATACAACTCCATTGAAAACAACTAGTTGCATCTGTTTACACCCAAACTGATTTTGGATCTATTCCTTTGAGATTTCCCTGTATTTCCCTTCAGCTATTAGAAACTCGTGTCCCAAAGGTAGAGACATTATCATATCATTTGCACAAAGGAACAACATCAAATGCTGCATACATAAGAACAAAAAATTAAGTTTTGAAGAAGCTGCATGCCTCTTTGTTTAAGGACTTTGTTTGAGGAAGAAAATATACAAGTGTGACCTTATGTTCCAGTATCTACGGGATGTTCCATGGAATAAACAGATTCCAGTTTTCACATTTTCACTCTCCTTCCTCTAGTCAGCTAACATCTCTCCACAAATCCTAACTTAAGGCAGATCAATAATTTAAATTGGTAGCACCTGCAATGACAGTAGTACTTCAACATGTTCATAAAATTACTGTAGAAAGAAAATCTTGGTGATTCTTTTGGAAAAAACACAATATTTGCTGTAACCATCATGTCACGGTAGGTATTTTTCTGCATCCTGAAATTGTGTTGGGATTTTTTTCTCTCTTCTTCCTTGTGTTGTTGCAGGTAGTGTTTTTCTGTTCCTTGCAGAGCTGAAATGAATAAAATGCACAAAATAGAGATGGTTAATGAGAGTAAGAGCGAGAATGGAGTAATAGAGTAATGAAAGTTGAAATTAAGTTCAGAGACAAAAGAAGTATCTCTTCGTAGTATTCTTGAGAATAGAATTGCAGTCTACAACTTCCTTGTNGAATCAGTGATCAGTTTTTGCATTTACAGCAGTATTATTATTGCTTTAGACTCTCTCATATGAAAGTCTCAAAATCCACTTAAAGTTAACACTTTAATTTATTAAATTATTATAAGACTTGCATTTAGACACAATATATTCTGAATATGCCCCCAAATATTCTTTGATGGAACTTGATAGTCTGTAGTACATCCCCTTTAAAACATGAGATCAGATTTGCATGTTTTCTGCCTCCTGAAAGTAAGACTTACTGTTTCAGAAGTAATAAGTGTGTTCATCAGACATTTGAAGAATGAAGGCCAGAAATTATTTTTCAAATATTTTTAAAGGATATTTTCAAATGCTTTATTAAGGTTTAAAATGGTGGGGTTTTTCTTAAGGAGGAGGAAGCAAGAAAAGCTCATTAATATAACTATTTATAGCTTTAATATATACTTCACGTATTGTTGCATTTCATAGTATAAAGAACATTTCAAATAGAGACTATTTATCTACTCTTTCAAACAGTTCTTCCCTCTTCCTTTCTCAAAGGTGACCGTAGGTAAAAAAGAATTTTTCTTAAGACACAGGTCTCAGGATCTCAATACTAGATTCAGCTAAGGTCTAGTTTTAGAAGAAATAACCATGTCTTTTATTGTCTCTTAGCCACTTGTTTTTTAGGGTATAGTTGCATTCACTGTGGGCAGGGTTCAACACACCAAATGTAGGCTTTTCTATTTAAGAGACTCTTAAAGTAGTTATTTCAAATAAATTCAGAAGTATCTGTCATGATCATAATTAAGTCTGAAATTTGCAGAGTTCGATAAAAGGGATAATAATGGTACCACAAAATTCTCATCTGCATAGATGCCATAGACACACTTACATCATTTTGATTTAAAGCAGTTACAAAGATTTTGATGAGTAGTGTTCTTCAGTGGTCACTATTGAGACTGGCATATTTCAACATCTTTGTTGGTAACATGGACAGTGAGATTGACAACACCAAGCTGTGTGGTGCTGTCAACACACTGGAGGGAAGGGATGCCATCCAGAGAGACCTTGACAGGCTTGAGAGGTGGGCCCATATGAACCTCAGGACATCCAACAAGAAGAAGTGCAATATCCTGCACCTTGGTCAGCACAAGTACAGGCCAGGTAGAGAATGGGTTGAAACTAGCCCTGGAGAGAAAGACCTGTGGGTGTCTATGGACAAAAACCTCAACACAACTCAATGTACCCTCACAGCCCAGAAAGCTAACTGTATCCTGGCCTGCACCAAAACCAGAATGGCCAGCAGATCAAGAGATGTGATCCTCCCCTCCTTACACTGCTTTTCTGGGACTGCACCTGGAGTGCTTCATCCAGCTCTGGGGTCAACAACACAAGAAAGATGTGGACCTGTTGGATCAAGTCCAGAGCAGGATCACTAAGTTGATCACAGGGCTAGACATCTCTCCTATGAGGAAAGGCTGAGAGAGTTCTGTTCATCCTGGAGAAGAGATGGCTTTGGAGAGACCTTAGAAAAGCCAACTAGAACCTAAAGGGTGGTGATGAGAAGTCTGGAGAGGGACTTTTCACAATGGCATGTGATAGGACAGCTGGGAATGGCTGTAAACTGACAGAGGCTAGGTTTAGATTACATGTTAGGAAGAAATTCTTTACTGTGAGGGTAGTGAGGCACTGGAACAGGTTGCCCAGAGAAGTTATGGCTGCCCCATCCCTGGAAGGATTCAAGATCAGGCTGGATGGGACTCTGAGTAAACTGTTTTAGTGGAAGGTCTTCCTGACCATGGGAAAGGGGTTGGAACTAGATGATCATTAAGGTCCCTTCTAACTCAACCATTTTAAGATTCTATAATTTTGTCTCGGAAATAAATTTTATTTCCTTCAATTATTCTGTATGGCTAAACAAAACAGTTTCAATCAAAAAAAATCCACATAAGTAATACCTATTAAAACCCACAAGATTATAAGCAGTATTATTCTACTTGATCGACAGATTCACTCTTAAAGGTATGATTCTTCTCACAAAATCACCCAAAAAACAAGTTTTCAGAATGGGATGTTGAGCAGTTGTCAAAATGTCACAGGTTCTACATATAGTATTGTCTTTATAGAATGTAAGCATTGGGCTTAGGGAGGCAATAAAGATTTCTCTCTTAGTACTGACAAGGTTAGTGTTTATGTCATATGAGATTAATTATGCCATTCTTCCTTTCTCTGTCAGCATTTATAGATCTCTTCTTTCTTCTTTTGTCTCTGTTTCAGTTAAAATTCTTAAGATCTATAATCAGTTCCTGAGAGAAGCATTTTCCATTCTTTTTGATGCATGCTGTGTATTTAGTAGCATTTAGTTCTATGTGGTGTCACATACAGAAAGTAATAGCAATCCTAAAGATTTCCATAGAATTAATACCAAGCAAGTCTAGTTGTTGACCATAAAATCTCTTTCCTCTCATTGGTTGTAACTTCATTTCCTTATCATTAACAAAAAATTTCTTCACAGAAAGGGTTGTAAGGCATTGGAACAGTGCACTCGGGGAAATGGTTGAGTACCATCCCTGGAGGTATTTAGAAAATGTGTAGATGTGTCACTTAGGCTCATGATTTAGTGGTGGATGTGGCAGTGCTGAGTTAATGGTTAGACTCAATCATCTTGCAACCAACCTAATCCTTCCCAACCTAAATGATGCTATGATTCCATGATTCTATTCTATCATGCTTAAATATCTAAATCTGGACAATCAATCATATGAGATACAAAGTAACAAGATACACTGGATGAAATTTATCAACGTATGAAATGAGTGATCTAAAAAGAAGACACTGAAAATAGTCATAAGATGCACTTGCACCATGTGCCAAAATTATGTTTCTAAAAACTTTGTTTAACACCTTTCCATCTTGAATGGTCCCCAAATCTCATTAAGCAACTGTTTAGATTAGAAAGTTCTCTGATGAGTGGAATTCTGCTTTTGCATTTGCTTTAAATTGTTGAAGTGTGAGCATCTAGATCCTTTCAAAAAGCCAAATCTGGAAGCTGCACAGAAGGGCAGCAAAGTACTTAGAGGTTTCAAGCCTGTGGAAATATTCAAGGATGACCCATTATATAGTGGGTAACACCAAAGCCAAAATGTAATAGTGGTTAAGCTTTTGGTTAAAATACTTTAAAATAAAAGCAAGTAAGAATAAATGGGCAATTTTTTTATTAGCAGAAAATTGAGAACACAACAAGGGTTTGATGATGATATATAATAAACAAACAAACAATCAAACTCCTAGGGAGAACAGTGGTTGACAGTGACAACTATTTCATACTCTTTGTTTTCTGTGGTAAATTTTCCCTATGAAATTCAATTTTTTTTCAAGTTAACCCTCATGAACTGCATCAGGCCCAAATCTTTCCTTTCCCCCCTTCAAGATTTTGAAGTCTTAATGAATCTAAATACTATTGTCTATTCAGTATTCTGTCTATTGTCTATTCAGTTGAATATTGCAGTATTCAACTCTGTAATGAACATTATTAAAAAATTGTATTGAGCTTCAGACCAAGGACTAACCTCTGGAACAAGAGACACTTATTTTCTCATTTTGCTAAAAATGATCATTTAGCCTTTTTCTTCTTCTTTCCTGTCTCACAACAAAATCTGAATAATTTCTCCTTTTATCTCTGTCTTGGGGTGACTTTATGATGTATCCCTTATCGCCTACTCTATGCCAGAAAAACGAATCTTGTGCCTTTCTGTGCCTTTAAACTGAGCCCGAGAGGGGAGAGAAAGAAAAAAAAACAGCCAGAGGAACTTTTTCAAAGCAGTTCCGTGCTTCAAGGTCACTACTCCTCTTGGTGTGGTTCTTCTGCTGTGGGGAGTACAGCTGCTGCTGCAGAGGGGGGAGGAAGCACCCTGCTTGCTTTCCGGCCAGCTCTCAGCTCTGTTTTCTTCAGGGAGAGATGGAGAGTTAAACTCCTATGTTTTCCTGGGTCTTTGGTTTGCTTCTTCTTCTCTTCTGGACTAGTTCGGAACACCAGAACATCAAAACCTCACTGGGAGACCTTCCACCGGCCTGCAGGGGGAGGGGGGCCCCCATGCTGACCCAGCAGCAAAGAGGAGAGAGAGAGAGACCACACCCACAGAAGGACTCTAAAATCTTCCAGGTTTTCTCTCCACAGCGAGAGATTTTATTATTAGCATTATTATTCTTTTCCTGTGTGTTTGTTAAATAAGTAGTTTTGTACCTTCTTCGCTTTCCTCCAAGGAAATATTTCTTTTTTCCCCGACCTAGTGGGGGAGGGGTGACTACAACCTGCTTTCTATCAGAGGATATTTTTTTTTTCTCCCTCTGAATTTGTCTTAAACCAGGGCAATCTCATATCAGCAAACACAATTGATGTCTACATAGGGTCTCTTCAGTTCTATTTTCTCTCTCTTTTCTCTGTGTGAGACCCAAGCCATGGAACAATGAAGCCAGCTGGGAGTTTTCCTTTTAGAACTATTCAAGGATCCAAACTTTTGCAGAACCTTAGGTTCTTTAATACTTTGAGACTGCATAGAGACAATGCTGCACAGGTCTCCTCAGGAGATACTTTTACTGAAAGGGTAACATATAACCAAGATAGCACATTCCACAAAACACCCAGCAAATGCTAACATATGCAGCTTTACAAAATTCACCCACTTGGTTTTAAGTTCTCCAGAATATTAAATAAAAAAGAGATTAAGAGAAGGAAAAGGAGGAAAGATAAGTAAGAGAGGAGAATAAGAAAAAAAACAGATTATTAAATAGCCACCACAAGAGAGTTCTATGGAAGTCCAGCTTCACATGTTGCAGGTAGGTCCCAGGAAAGAGGGAGAGAGAAGATGGAGGCATGTGTTGCTGGTTTTATGTGTCCTGGTCCCTGTGGCCACCCCTCCCAGTAGGAACCTTTGGCTCACTGGCCACTCTGTGGCTCTGGACCAAAGTGAGGGGTGCTGTAGCCAGTCAGAGGCTGGGTTAGGGGTTTCAGGGCGTGTGGTGTGGGCGGGCTCACAGGCTGCCCTTTTGGTTGACAGCTGTTACAGGGCTTCCCCATAAGACTGCAGGCTTGCTATGTAGGTTCAGGGGTTCCCATGTGGGATACGGCCTGGCCCTTCCCTACCACACATACAAGTTGGTTCCAACCCAATAATTAAGTAATCTAGTGTCTGACACTCTCCAATTTCTAAACTAACCTGAATAATTTAATTTACCTCACTCATTTTCTTTGTACCATCTGATTATATTTGCTACTAAATTCTATATTTTCTGCTCTTTACAAGAGATTAGTATCTCCAATTTTGAAAGCATCAACCAAAGTCTCTGTAGAGGATTAGCAGCAATAGGCTACACAGGTCATATGTAGATGACATAATATGGTGCCTTAAGTACATCTAAAAGTGAAAATTCATCTATTTTGCATCAGATAGATTTTTTCTGAATTCTTAAAGCATAGGAATGTATTATCATAATATTAGTTCTGCACCTGGACTGCTGCATTAAGTGGTTTGGGCATAATGCATCACCAACAGGGAAACTGATTATGGCTCTAATGGAGTGTTTGTTACCTGCCCATCATGTATGTCAAACAGCCTTTAGGTGTGGGTCTAGCCATGTTTTGGTCCCAAGCTACTCCTAAGTAGGGTATATGCTGTTCATCCTTTTTGATGCATTATTTAAGTCAAATATGACCCATGAATTACCTGGAAATTGTCTGATGCTAGACTTTCTGTTCCCAAATTAATATTCCAACTGAAAATACCAGCATCTGCTACATGATACATGAAAATATTAACTTTGTGTTAAAATAGATTACATTATGTGAAGTAAAATCCTTACTATGCTGTATTTCTCTCTTTTGAAAGAAAAAAATAAAATTAACTTATATAAGTTCTCAACTAAATAGTTAAAAAATGTCAGAGATCTCAGAGGCAAACTTAGAAATAGTTTAATAGTTTTTTCTCTTTAGAATCTGAAATGATGTTTCATGTCTTCCGAATCTCTGTCTCTTTTTTTTCCTTTATCGGTCTGTTCATAATTTAGATCAAGTAAAATATAGATACAATAAATTTTTCTTTACTTCATCATCGCTGGCCCATTATATAGATCAGCGCCTTTTCTTCCAGTGCCTTCTTTTCCTTTGTTTCTGGCTTTGGATATTGTGAATGGCTATGCAATTTCCTTTGCTATATTAAAACTTGCCTTTTTTTTCCCCTTAGTGCAGCACAACCAAACAAAGGACAGTACAAGGACACAGAAACCATCATGAAATGCCTTTTATTTCACAGCTCTTTTCATCTGCTTAACAAATAACAGAAACCATGGTTAATCATTGCATGCTTCTGGTTCCCTGGGCACTCATGGAACTCTCCATATGGCCTGTTCAAAATGGAGGCACTTGCATATATCAGATCTAAATTATGTAAAAAAATATGATCATATAGTAGAACAGAATAATAATAGAAAAGATACCTGCTCAAGAAAAACAGAAACCTAGCTAATAATCACTCTACATTTCCAACTCCCAGGGAAGGAGAACATTGTACTAAATACATAAATCTCCATTCTGACATTAATTTGATAATACTTAAAACATATTCACTCTTGAGCTTTAAATATTGTTCCTGCACGCAAGAAACCAAATAGCACAATGACTAATTATTTTCTTTTCTTCATTCCTCTCCTCTTCTTACCATTTTTTTAACTTGCTTTTGATATGACTAAGCTGATCTAAGTCCTCTTCTTTTTATTTACCATTTAATTTTGCTTTCTGTTCTTATTATTATTTTCTTCATTCTTTACTATTTACTACATTTTTAATGAGCATGCCCTAAGACGAGCAAGGTTTCTAAGCCAATAGAAGACATTATTATTTTCTACAGTGAAAAGTTGAAATAATTTTATTCAGGTGCTATTGGCCTTGTGCTGAACAACCTGTGGAGAACGTTACCGATAAGCGTGACTGGTGAACAAAAGTGGTTATGATTAAACCTTTTTGCTTCAACTTTGCTTTGCTTCAGCAGGTTTTGAGATGGTATATTAGTATTATGAACCAGGGACACTATTAAGAAAAAAGGCAGGCCAGAGCAAATAAATGAGTCCATTCCCAGCTGGCAGAAGTAAGCCAGACTCTCAGCTGGTATAAACGAGCATCAGTAAAGTGATCCAGTCACTCACAATGCAACTACAGTTGGGTGTCAAGTATTGTTATCAAAGGCAACTGACAGATGCAACCACTGCTGTAGATTAGTCCGTTCAGGTGAAAGGAAATTATTCCAAAAATGAACATAAAAGAATATCCTAACCAAAAATTCAGGAATCAAGAAACACCCAAACAAAGTTTTCATGTTAATTGAAGCTGCATGTGCTGTGGGACTAAGTCTTAACCTGGTTAGAGCCAGTGCCTGCCTCAGCTGGATGACACTTAGCAGTCTGAAAACGTGTGCAGGAAAATTATATGTGCCTTAATTTCAAAAGTACCATAGGTGGTATTTCACATCTGACAGGGAATAAATAAGGAAATTAACAATAAGTTTTCTTTCTTGTCATTTGGCTCAGGTTTTGATTAATGCAGCTTCTAACTGGCATATTAGCCATATATTAACACATTTAACAAACTTAGGCAGACCAGATAAAAATTATTGCAAAGAAAGTGTGGAAAAGTGGGCTAATTAAAAACTTTGGGGAGCTATAGGAGTGATGTGAAGAGGAGGTGATAAAAAAAATCCACACACTATCTTAACACGTGCTTGGACCATGGTAAAAGATACTCAGTTATCCATCTAATAATCATTTATATTTAGTTTTGCCAGATCCCTCTTCTCCACTAAATAAAGTTTTTCCTTGACAGCTGTACTGCAGCGTTTCTCAAGGCAAAAGGACTAAATTTTCCCATAGAGGTAGCAGAGAACATGTGTTATTAAACAATCTTAAATTAGGTAATCACATACCATTTTCCCAGGGGACCTAAGCCCTATTCAAAACATAAGATAGGCAGTTGTTGGGGTGTGAATTTGAGCCGTGCAGCAGGAAGAAGAAAAAGTAAGTGCATACAGCTAAATTGTGTGCCAAACCCAGCAGATGAACTGGGGCCTTTAGATTTAAAGGTCTAGAACAAATAAGAAGACAGACACAAACCTACAGTTCAATATCTACTTTACACTGGCAAAGTGAATGCCAGAGCTGACTGCTGACAAGATTCATTCTGATACATTTTGAAGACGTCATGTATGAGTTTCAACAGGGTAGAATCTCCTATCATGCTAGAATCAGCAAGGTTAGCCTGTCACCTTCATCACTAGCTCTTTGCCTTAAAAGCTGTCTAAACGAACTATATCAGTACTTTGTATGTTGTTTTCCTTCCATTTTCCTTATGTTCAACTACCGCAGTTTGTTCAGTGAGCAGAGGAACTGTATTCCCATGAGTATCTGCACACACAGACACAGAAGTACACACATACACATGCACTTCTACCTACACAGACCCTTCACAACATCAACAAGAATGTAAGACCAGAGAGAGACCATGCTACTCCAGAGCCAAACAAACAAAAAACTTTCTGGCTGGAGCTGAAGCCCTCTTACAACACTATCTTTTCTCTCATCTTCCTTCTTTCCCACTTGCAAATCTCGATTTGTTTATCTGTTTGAGGTTGTTCTCAGCCATTTTTGGAAATCACATTTTTCGTCTCTTTCAAACACTTCCTATGGGGATGTTCCTCTGCCCCCCAACATGGTTAGCAAGTGGATATCATTTTCCACCTGTTTTTAAGCCTGCGACTGTATTTTAGGGCACCAGATGTTTCTCTGCATGAAAATACTCTCAGGAAGTCATTGATTTTCTAATTACTCTGTGCATTTTGTTTCAAAGTTCTGAACTGGACATGGCAACACTCAAGAGTCAGCATGGAGTAGAATTCACTAGAGATGTGCTGATATATACTGACTAGGACTGCAAATTGCTGCATAACAACCAAACATACATTTTAGCCACAAATTTACATAGGAGGTATTTTAATGATTTTTGGTTTTAACATTTGCTTTAATAACAGAAGGAAATGTGCTTTGTTAGCAAAGGAAGATAAGTCTAAGGTTGTCAGAGATGATTTTTAAGAAAGACTATGTTTAGCAGGGGAGAAAACACAAAGAACTAATTCAAGGTGAAAAAACTCAGGCTAATGGAGGATGGCCTAGATAAGAACAAGAGAAAAATTCAAAGCAATTAGTTGTGAAGTTCTGGGAGGACCAAATGGATATGAATTTATGAATGTTTCTTGTTTCGATCTCAATTTTAATTCAATTTACCCCTTATACCCTTTTCTTCGTACTTGCTTTAGCAGTGCAGAATAATAAAAAGAAATAAATCTTCCTACACTTTTTCGATTTTGAATAGGAATTAATCAAATCGACTGGTTGTTTTGCATCATACTTTTGTTGTGACTATTTTCACTAACACATGCAGATTAGATGCATGTGATTATTGTTTCTGCAAATAAGAAATTTCTTTTCTCAAATATAGTGAAAACAGGTAAGATTCAACTAGAGTCCTAAGAAAACTGTGTGAACTTGTGCATATTTGGTGCAATGCTTCCATATTGTACATATAGATCCTATACAAATAGTGAGCTTCTTCACTGGAAAAGGGACCTGAAACTTCTTGTATTGTTAAATTGATGTTAGGGAAAGCTTTGAGCTGAATTTGAGAGAAATGTCAAAACTTGCCTATGGGTCATCAAAATATTATTGTTAAATAATACATATCCTATGATTGAAATTTTTAATATTGGCTTCACAAATGCAATATTGTTTAAAAAGGAAAACAAAGGAAACAACCAACCAAACAAACAAAAAACCATACACAAACAGAAAATCTATACAGATTCACATTAAAACAATTAAAGCAGTTTAAATTCATGATCTTTACAATTTCCATCATGACAAGCTCTAAACCTAACCACACCAAAAGCCAGGATAAAGGAAGTGGAATAGTGACAGGAAGGGTACAAGTTCAATTTCCACATATGTTAAAAACTGATTATGTGGTCTCAAAAATAGGCAGAACTATACAGTACTTTCTCAGTTATTCCTCTGTTACCACAGGTAACTGTGTCATTTGGTGCCTCTCACAGAGTAGGTGATCATTTCTGCTTCTATTATCTGCCTATAAACCTGAATAATTATGTCTACGAACATGTTAAAAGGTTTAAATAATATTTGAAAATGTTTTGAGGTCCACAGATTGCAGATACTAAGGAAGTCCAGAACATTTAAGAGTTGTAATAATGTTGTATTTATCAGTGTTTTTCTCTTGTACTTTGATCTTCACAGTCACTTTCCACTTCAAAGCAATCAAATTCTGAACAATTCCCTCAGATGTGGTTTCTGCATAAGAATTGTCAGTTCTTTCTGAGACACTCTGCATGACAGCACTGGGATAAAAAAAGGGCATCTGGCTGAATTGCAAAGAATCAGAATTGCATAAATGAAATTAAAAATATGGTATCTGATTTCCCTGTTTGCTCTGGATAAAGTCACAGTTTTAAAGCAACTAGTTTTCATATGTCCTTATCCAAAATGGGATTTGACACAGAGTATAAAGCTAAAGGTCTCCTTAATTGCTTGGCTACACAATACCTTAGGTGTATAGCACAATAAAAGACAATTAAGCTCTACAACAACATGCCTACATTTCCCTTTGTATTTACTAGCCACCATATAAGCTTACAGCTTATCAAAGACCTTTTCTTTTTGATTCATAGAGAATGGTTGTGAGGAATTGACTAAAAGACCAGATGTCACTCGTTATTAGCTGTGTGGCTCCATCAATTTAAATGGACCTGCTTACATATGTAAGGTGATAAGCATTTGGCCCATAAACTGCATACTTTAAGTACTATAAATCCTTAATTTTTCAGGAGTAGCTCTACTAACACACAGAAAAAAGAGAGTTGTATTCAGACCTAATAATCGCATACTATGTAATATATTTGTATATGCTCATTTTAGCTGCATAGATGGCAAAAATGAAGATGCATGTTGTCATAACACTGGCAGTATTGGAACGTTTCTCCAGCCTGCTCCAATGTCTATATTAAGATGCAGAGGACAAATGTCATAAGTACACTTCTTGAAATAGAATAGCACGACTAACAGTTTTTAAAGAGACTCTGTTCCAGAAATAAAATGTTCATTTCATTTACACTGAATCTGAGGTGGGGGTTTTTTTGTTGTTAGGAGAGAGGGGGAGAGAAAAGGGAATGTTGCCAAGTGAGTGAAGATGGGGACAGTTGCAAAGAAACATTTAGTCTGTAAAACACCATGCTTTCTCATAATGTCATGCATCTCACTCACAATAATTCTTTCTTATTAACTGCTTGGGAACAATTTATTTTCCTCTCAGGCTATGAAGGCAAGTGCAAGTGTAGCAGACTCTGGTTGGAGCTGATAAGCCATCCTATAGAAGCAACACTGCTGGCATGATGAGATTTGTTAAGAGGACAATATCCCATTGGCTCAGACAAACCATGTTGTATATCAAACCTATCAACAATAATATCTGCAAAATAATGCCTTTATGTATCTGCCAACTGCCACAGAAAGCTCTCCAGTGTTCCTTTGGAAATGTGGTTTGATTTTTTTAATTTTCATTTTGTTTGGGCCATTGACATATACAACAGCTGAAGGCTCGCCTAGTCTCACTTAAATTTTAGAGTATTTTAAAACCCAGCTTCTAAAAACACTAAGCAGAAAAGTGCACTAAATAAAACAGAAAATTATCAGTCACTGCTGTAAAATAAAAATCAGTCTTTTCTGATAAAAACATAAAATTTAAAAAACATTTGCATTGTTATATTATTGCTATATCACTGTTTAGAATGTTTTACTGAACGGTATGATCATAAAAGAGCATAAATGAAGCAAAAAACTTCTAATCTCACTATTAAAACTGCATCTCCCTTATAATCAGCATTGCTTTTGAAATATCATTTTTCTTTTCAAGAGATTCTGTTTGCTATTTATAAAACTATTTCAGATACCATACATTCGAGCACTGAATGATAAGTCGTGCTTAGATTTTTTTAATACTAAAAAAAATCCTCAATTGTTTCTAAGGAAAATTTGTGTTGGTCAAGGTCAGCAGAGAAACCTAGTTTTATTTTGGGAAAACTGCTATCAAATCAATAGAAGTTTGATCATAGGAAGTAGATTTACATCTCAAAGAGTTATTAAAAAACATAATTTTGGAAGTGTTTTAAAACTACAGGCTGAAGCTTACTTTTATGTGCTTAATATTCACATTCTGGCAGGAAGAATGGATATCTCATAAAATTTCCAAAAGAGCATTACCAGTCAAACCTATTGGTACATCTTAAGTTGAATAGTTCAATAATTGTTTGAGTAGCAATATCATGAACAATTCAGACAGAAATTCTATTTCTCTCTCCACTTATTTCATTACCAATATTTCCGGGAAATCAGTACTTATTTGAGTGAACTGCTCAGCTTAGATCATAAGTGCTAGGCTCCCTGAAGAGCTTAATTTGTTCAAAAATAAATTCCTTCCTGAAAATTTTGCAAGTATCTGACTTTTCACTGTGAAGTGCAACTTTCATATCTATAAAATTAGTACTTTTGCATGGAATTATAGGGAGAGAGAATCCATGTGTTGGATATAGGAAGAGTTCCTCTCACTATTCACTAGACCAACATGCAGGCAGATGGAAAAACAGACAGACACCTCCTGTTGCAATGAAAGTTAACTTAATATTGCATTCTTCTTCAGGCGCAGTTTTCCTGGGGTGGGCTGAAGGTGTCTGCCATGACAATACCTAAATCTTTACTCATGTACTGCAGCTTCTCTCCAATTCTCAGATGCCACTTGATAAAACACATCGATCACAGTGAAGCTGCAACCGCCTGGATCTGGATCTGGAACAGGGGATGTGGAGGCTGGGATTAATGAAAAAGCAAGACTAAACCCACTCCCCATCCAAAATCCCATGTGACTGGCATAACTATATCATGTCACCATTCACATATGGAGCTATTTCTGCTCCTGTTCTTCATCACTGTACCACTATGGAAGTCAGCCACGCTGACCGTGGCTCAACTGTACAAGACCGTGTATGCAAACTGCTCCTGTGCCCTGTATGGAGAACATACATACCCATGAGTGTAAAATGGATTAACTCCAGGAGACAGTCACTGAGGCAATTTTCCTAAAAGAGAAATATTTTTATTTTTTTTTTAAATTTAAAAACTGGTAGGTATCTCCATGATTACAGTTCGCTGTCAGTCATCTACCTTCAGCCTTTTGATGCAAATCCTTTTAAACACTGGAAGTACCTTTGGTGCTTTTTCCTTACTTTTGCTCTAGCTTGACATAAGGAGGGCTGTTTTATGCATGGAAAAGCAGCAGACACATATATCATTGTCTCAGCCTTGTAGAACACGAAGATAGCTGTTTCTATGGAGCTCACATGTCTGCAGATCCAAGCAAAATAGAGTCTATTCTTTCCAGTGGTCCCAGACAAGTTTTGACCATGAGTTCAAAAGGATATGATCCATTTAATCATGATGGACAAGGTCTAAGGCTGTCAGCTACAGATCCATAGTGTGAAAAAGAAAAAGGAAAAAGACAATGTTCCATAAAGTACAACAGTTATGCTGCTGGTTCAAAAGCTGTTTTGCCCTGCTTCTTCACTGATATTCCGATAACAATCAATGGAGCATTAGGCAGCTCCACTTCCTCCTAATGAGATCTACTTCTTGGAAACATTTATTAAGGAGCTTTTAGGTCCCCTCAATATTTGGGCTGTGATCTGTCATCCTCTATACATGAGCCACTCAGAGGGAAGAGGATTTTTTTTATTTAATAAATGAATGCAGTCTTTTCCAAAATGAAGCTTAGCTACTAATTAGCACTTTTTGATTAATGCAAGCAATTTATGAAGATTATACTCACAGTGTTCTGTTCAAGAAAACACTTAAACTCATGCCAAACTTCAAATTCATCTCTAGTAAAACATCCTAAGAACATAATTTCCTGTGGCAGAGCTGATACCGAGAAGCAGAAGCAAAAGCAAAACTCTTTCCTTTAAAGGACACTTCACACTACAGAAATACTATTGATAGTAAGCAAACAGTTCATGAGCAGATTGAAATTTATCTATGCAAAGTGATAACAAAAATGCTAACTAGCTGTCTTGGGGTGACTTTGCGATGTATCCCATATCGTCATATNGAGAATATTTATCTCTCTGAACATATTTGTCCCAAATCAGGACACTAGCAAACTATTTTTTTAACAATCACGGCTTGATACCGCTCATTGCATTGCACCTTAAATTCTCAGCTGCACAAAATGGCATTGAGAGCTGCTCTGGAATATTTGTGGCTGAAATTATGTATTGAATTCCTTTCAAAAAAGTATATCCTCTGGATTTAGCTTCTGAAGAATATATTCTGAATATTTCTGGACCTCAAAACTTGTGTTTTACATTGCCTGCAGTTTTAGAGAATGTTTCACTCTGTCCACAAAATGCAAACCGACTTTCTGGCAGTTACCACTCCTGAAATCTTTCTTAGTTTTCTCTACTTGTCTATCACTTCTTCGACATTTATGTCAGTAAGTAAAAATCCCAAGAAGACGCAATATTGGCATCTTTATACCATCATCCAAGCAATGACTCCTGCAGATGAGATTATAATTGAGTGTCATGCCCAAGCTGCCCACCTAAGTGTATCTCCAGTTTATCCCAAGACCTGAAAAACTGGCATACACCACTGCTAACCGGCATACTGCCATACAGACAGATGGGCATGAGTTTAAGGAGCCAAGAGATGGGATATGATCTCTAATGTGCATTTCAATTGTTGGTCTCCCAGCCAGGAATATCACATCTGCAGCTTGTTCCCAGTGCTTATGCCTGTGGGTAAGGGCATAAACCAGCACTCTATCAGCTCTGAAATATATTCATTCAGAAAACTAATGTCTGTTGTCCCTGGCATGAGACATGGTTTCAGAAATTTAGTGTTAGCTGGAGTCTCTATCAATGACTTCCATTGAATTGTGTGATAAAACCCATGGTATGTCAACTGAGAGGGTGAGGAAGGTGTCCAGAAATATTAACCAGATAAAACTGAGTTTTAAAGGAACTGTTATTACTGATCCAAAGCTCTGAATGAATGGTGCAGTGCCAAATCCCTAATATTCCATCAAATCACAGGGAATCGCAAAGAACAGTCTAGGTTTTAAGGGACCCCTTGGAAACATCAGTTCAACCCCTCTGCTTAAATGGAGTCAACTAGAGAAGGTAGCCCAGGACCATGTTCAGACTGTTTATGACTATCTCTACACCCTGTCTGGGCAAACTGTTCCAGTGTTTGACTACTCTCACAACAAAAGCTTTTTCTTGTGTTCAGATGGAATTTCATGTTTCTTATTTTGGTCTGTTCCTTCTTGTCCTGTCACTGAGCACCACGGAGAAGAGTCTGGCTTCCTCTTCTTCATTGTCTTGTATCAGTTATTTTGCACACTGATAATATCCTTGAGCCTTCTCTTCTCTGGGCTAAATAGTCCCAACTCCCTCAGTGTTCCCTCGCAGTACAGATGCTCCAGTCCTTTCAACATCTTTGTGGCATTTCTCTGGATTCCCTCCAGCATCCATGTCTTTCTTGCACTGGGGAGACCAGGACAGGAACCAGAACTTCATGTGTTTCCTCCCCAGTGCTGAGCAGAGAGGAAGGATCGGCTCCATCAACCAGCTGGCAACACTCCTACTAATGCAGGCTAGGATGCTCTTGGCTTTCCTTGTCATAAGTGTGCACTGCTGGCTCACGGACAGCTTGTTGGCAACCATGATCCCAAGGTCCTTCTCTGCAGAGCTGCTTTCAAGCTAGATAGCCTGAGCGATGATCCTTGTGGGTCCTTTCCAACTCAGAATGTCCTGTGACTCTGTAACTGAGCACACAGTGGTACACATTCTTCCATAGATACAGGAATTTGCATTTCTCTCTGTGGAATTTCAAAAGCCTTCTGTCAGACCAGTTCTCCAGCCTGTTCAGGTACCTCCAGATTGCAGCACAATGCTCTGCTGTATCATCCACTCCTCCCAGACTTTTATTATCTACTAACTTGCTGAAGGTTCACTCTGTCCCATCCCTCAGAACAATAATGAAGATGTCAAACAGCACTGGTGCCAGTACCAAACCCTATGGTACACCACTAGTTACTGGCCTCCCTAGGCCTGACCATTCAATGAGGTTTCATGTCCAACATTTGCATATTTCCAAGGAAGGTTTTTAGAAGCAGGTTCCTACACTCTATACAGAAATTTGTATAGTTGGGTTTATTTTATTTTCTGGCTGCAGTGTATGCATCATCAGAATTTAAGTTTTATTACTGAGTCCAGGCAATGCATGACAACATGATGGTGCCAGATATATCCTTCTAGAAATAATTAATTTCATTTCTAGTTTGTAGTTATGCTAATTCTGGTCTTTCTTTTCATATACAATTGTGCCAAAGTAGGTGGTAACTGGGTGTGATTTAACTATTCATCTACACATGAGAGTGAACCAGAGCAACCAGTTTCATCCCAGAGAATTTGGATTCAGCTGCCAAACACAAGCAGAAAATTGTGAAATATGATCTGCTAAAACAATTTCAGTAGAAAAAGATTAATTACATGCAAAATGAAAGGTCTGATATGTCCCACTAATTAAGTCTCAACCAAAGTGTTATTGTAGCTCCCAATAACTTATCATCTTTCAAATTTAAACCAAAATATATAATTTACGTGAATTTAAAGAAAATCGGATTTTTTTTTTGCCAGGTGACTCACAGTTTGATTATAAGGATACATTCTCAGTAATACTTACATATATATCACTAATTTTTAAGTGAACCATAAAAATGTAAAATTTAATGTTGCTGTTCTATCCTTTGGCCATGACCTGGGGTTTTTTGGGTTTTTTTCATGCAACTTAATTCATGAATGGTCTCTGAAACAGCACTGTTTGTTTTTGACTCTCTGCAGCTCTGGATCACTAGTTTAATGCTCTGCACTGCTTTAATAGGAATCCACATCAAAGTGGTAAGCTTCCTTCTGCTGCACCAGACAATAGAGTTGCTAAACGTTAACAATGCCCCCTGGGAAGGAAGGGAAAACACATTCCTAAACTCTTGTAAGTCAGAGCAAAATTGTAACGTTCTCTCTGTTTGAAAGCAGAATAACATCAAGGAAAACTGTTGGAAAGGGACTTGTCAGATACCAAACACAAAGTGCAAGTTATCAGGATCAGAAAAAGTCTTATTTCTATTTGTTACAATTTCAAAGTAAATAGCTCCACAGGGTTAAGAAAAGCAGTAACTTTCAAGTGGGAGAAGAAGCCCCTGCATCTGGCAAGTGAGTGTATTTCTTTTTTTACATTATACTCTGTAACCCATTTGTATACATAGCAATATAAACACATTGATCTGTCAAATTGTACGTATCAAAGCAGTCAAAACAGTCCTCCATATAGCTTTATAAAATGATAGCACATTGTAGAGTTTTAGTATTTATTAAATGTAGCAAAAGTGACTTTTCAGTATTTTTTTCTCTGCTATACTTTTTACTGAATGAACACCTCAATATAAGAGGAAAACCCTACAGAAGACAAAGCTGCAAGAGAAGTCATAGATTCCTATAACCCTTTGTCCATCCCTCAGCTTTCACCCTTCTATTTCTTTTATTTCTCAGATGAAACGAAATGCATCAAACCAAGTTCAGTGTCTGCCTTTTAAAATACCGAAGGTTAAAAACAGGGAAGCTGTGGATAATGCAAAAAAACCTCTCTGAGAAGGGAATCTTTGTTCTGTATCAGCCATTGTCAGAAAACACAGGCAGCTGTTCAAAAAAAAGAAATAAGAGGCTACATTTTCTTTTTAAATATAGGGGACAATAAGGTCTACAAAACTATGTGTAATATGTAGATCTCCAGTGAAAAAATTATAACAGACAGGGAACAGGGGTCATAATGGTTATGTTGATACAACAAAGGAAGAAATATTGCTCAAGGATACACATATGAGTGTCAGTTGATTAGACAGGACCAAAAAATACCTAGAAATTACATCTGAAGACAAAAAAGAATGGATATTTCACTAAGCACTTAGCAAAATTTATGTCGATAGCTAGATTTTTGCTAAGATCAGCTCTTCTGTGTTTAGCTGCTACATTAACACTTATTTCCTGTCTCAAGGAAGCTCCCTTTCCAGAGAAAGCTTCCCATATGAATCAGGGCATTTGCTGCAGACCACTTCTCAGCCTGACTTTTCTTATTGTTGGTCATTCACATTCACTGCTTTTAGATATTGCCCTGCTCTCCAGCCTTCTCTTCAAGGAACATGGGTTCAATTATGATCATAAAACCCTAAAGGCACTTTTCTAAACTTTCTTTATTATTCCAGTGGAGCTGAGTTCTGCTTTTTTGGCTGAATGGACTTGCATAGACTTCCTATAACTTATTAGAATTTTGTCTTCCCATGGTGACTTAGTGGACACAAAAAATCAAGTCCCTTTTTTTTTAATATACTTGTCTGCACTTCTCTTCCTTAGTGAAATGAACAAGTCCTGTTCATATGAAATACCTGACCTGGTGCAACTGAAACAGGGCTTTTCTTAGTAATTAAATAGAGCTATAACTCTCCACAGGCAGACAGGAGAACAATTCTAGCTCTTTATCTGTGCCTAAACTTTCTTCTTCACCTATTTTTATTAGTAATTAATGGTTCTTTACAGCAAATTATCTCAGTATGAAAAATTGGAGTTATGATTGTCTATTTATGCTTATACAAAATTTGACAACCAGCCATCAAACAAAATAGAAATGCTATTCCTTGCTTTTACAGCTTTTTTTTGAGCTGAAGATACACAACTCTGGGAAAGTAATCACCTTATTACAAGCTTCTAAATTAGTCTTTTGCATCTCACAAGTCATAGTATGGAACTTTACCACCTGTTTCTTAAAATGATACAATAATATGTGTATTTTCTGATTATGCTTCTTACTGTTCCCATATAGTTATTACATTTGAACATCTTCTGCTGGAATTCAGATTAATTTTACAATGATAGGACATATTGCCTTTCTAGGATGAATTGGTCAATGTAAAAGGACCTCAGAGGTAGCCCATTATTGAGCAAAACCAAGTATGGAATACTTTCCTACTTCTTCCATTTTATCTTCGCTTTTTCAAAATTGAGTATATAGTCACTTCTTTTTGAAAAGTCCTCTGGTTTATTTTCAAACCTCCTAAAAACCCCAAACTGAATGTATACAGAGTTTGTTTGACTTCTCCACTTGTGTGTTTAATACTTCAGTGGAATTCACTGGATTGACACCAGAGGCTTTGTTGTTTGAACATTCCCGATGTCTCTTGGAACTTGTCAAAATTCAGTTCCTCAACAGCAAGCTCGACCAATGGTTGTTCACCTCTACTGAGTTCTTCATTATAGCTCTCATCAAAATATCGCACAATCCATCTATAACAGCATTCTGTGTAAATGTGTATTCTATTCATGTGATAATTCTATTTTTGTCCTTTATCAAGCTTTGTTATTGTTAATAGTCTTCCCTCCAAAAAGTGACATCCTCATAGAACAATCTCACTTTACTAGTATTTCTATCCTGTTCCATCTGCTTTGCCAAGCTAGGCAAGTATTGCCATTTGCATTGTTTTATCAGTCTCTTGGCATTTGTTTTATCTTGATCATGTTCCTCAGCAGGAATCTGACTCTCGTCCTGAACGCTTGCTGTTCTTACACTGTTGACAGACTGTGTACATAATTAACCTTTTTGCCACTCAGTTTTGCCCACAAAAAGGGCTTCAATAGGCCTTTACTTTGCCTTCCTTTACACTTGCCCCTAGCACAGAAATCACAGCCTGGGTCACTCTGTTGATCTTATTATCGCACAGTGGTACCAGTCACACTGGAATTAACCAAAGTTTCACCCATCAGCCTGATGACAGAGTAGAAGTTACATGGGCTTCATGAGGCATGCCTAGTGTGAGTTTTATCACCCTATTTTCAAATTTTAAACAGAGAAGCAACTGACTTATTTTTGGCCAACTGTACCTTTCACAGGTATCCTTCTGCTTAAATATAGTGCCATCTAGAAGAGGCAATAAGCCCTTCATCTGCTCAGATATAGACCTATTAACACACATTTCTGTTCTTCCCCAGCATTTCCAGTAACTAGATTCTGGAACCAAGGATGCAACATGGCTTTCCCTAAATAGAATGTGATCTTCAATGGGATATTAACACAGCACAGTTCTGCTGACATCACTTATGACAGATCCTCATCTGTCCCACTGATTCCTTATTGAGACATGAGTATAATCAGCACCATTAATACCATACCATAAGGCATTAAACCTTCTTTTACAGCTTATTGTTTTTTCTATTTTTCTAGTTGTCTTTTCTGCTGATTGAAAAAGGATGCTTGCACTACTGATTTCAATAAGGCTTAGAGGAATAAGGATGCAAAAAACAGGCTTGCATGTAGACACTTCTGAATTTATAGTATATTTGTTGGTTCATCTAGACTAAATTTGGAAGGGTAAATTGGTATGTAATTTGGGGCAATTCTATGAGTCATTTTGTGCCATGCAGAATTTTACCACAGGATAAAATTGTTCTATATAAAAGAAAAAGCCTCATGCTCTCCTCCACTTGTCTAATTTAATAGGCAAAAATGGGCAAATAGGGAAAAAATGCAAGTAAAATAATGTTTTTTGAAAAAAGAGGGTATTATTCAATAAACAAGCTAACCGATTAACATTGTCTAAGCACAAATATTGTAGGGCAACAGAAAGATGCTGCTAAATAAAAAATAATTTTTTCATAGAGACATTTGTTTTCTTTGTTGTTCTGCAGTCTCCTGTTCTTACTTTTCCTCCTTTTCCTTCCTGCCTCTGATCTGACTTTCCATTTGTATGGAGTGGATAAGCCCCTCATTACATTTTTTTTATTCATGTTTTTCTCTATTTTTCCTTTTTGTCCAACTCCAACTCAATTTATTTTTATTAAATTTTCAGTTTTCAACTGTAAGCACATTTTTAATGCCTACTTTGTATCTGTATAGAGACATTTTCAGTCTCAAACAAATGAGGTTGCAGTTGCACTATATGGCTATTGTGTAAAGTAGGAAACCAAAGATGACAAGTCCTAAGAGCAAGATAGGAAATCCTGCAGGCTTTCATAGAATCAGTTGCCCTCAGAAGAGGTGAAATAGCTGAATTTACTGAGTTGGTAAAACAAGGTCTCTGAGCATGCAGATTTCCATTCCCACATTCTATAACATGCTTAGGAAACATGGGATACATTTCTAATGCAATGGTACGTAATGTTCTCACTGACAAGGTCATCAGTTTCAATCAGTTTGAGCTCTGGATCTCTCAGATTACATCCATGACATGCAGACTGCCAGCCAGAATCAGGAAACATGTTTTACCCTACAGAGTACTGGAGTAGGGTTTTTAGTCTTTCTCAGCTCTTGTCCAAGTTATACATAGTAATATCCCACAAAAACCAACTGTCCATCACTGGTTACCATATTAGTCTTAAAGTAGTAGGAAAAGCAATGTGTTAACAAGTCCACTTTCTTGAGGAATGCTGTGAATTCCTGGGGAAGCCACTGAAGACCTTCTCTAGTATTTAATTAACTTCCAAGTTTGGTAAAATGTGTCAAAAGATTGACAATTCAGCTGTAATGCCTTTAATGGCTGTAAAGTATGACACATGGGACACTTAGATTATTTCATGATGAATAGGTTTCTTCTTGGTCAGTATGGTACTGAATGTGTCCAGCTCTGAAAATAGAGAAAACATGCATCACCTTTGAGTATGGCTGAATTTTAATCCCAGCAGCATCCTAGCAGTAGAACATTGGACAAGTTCTGTTGAAACAGGTTTTCACAGAGATGCAGTTGGACTCTAAAGAAAGATTGTCTCCTATTAATCAGTTGAAGCCCACTGAGAAAGCAGCTACCTAGACACCAGCGAAATCAAAAATTAAACTCTATATAAAATGTCCAAATTTTTTTATAGCCTACCTTAAAATGAGAAAAACAATGAAAGCCAGAGTTTGCCACTTAAATTTCTATTTTTTTGTGTCTTTCCCTAGAAGTTTTCAGAACAGTAGAGGAATAGAAATAAATTAATGATG